>CM038675.1:736138360-736180913 GCA_021605145.1 Aegilops bicornis | reverse complement strand
AGCTTTGTCCCTGTATTCATTCTAATCATAATGAAAGCAGGCAACTGCATTTTGTAAAACAAAAGTGCAGAATTTATAAGTAATTACCATGTGAGGTGTGAGCAATTGATAAGTTTTCTTTGAACCATAAACCACACATCAGCGAAGCACTTGCCCAAAATACAACCTAGCCTATAATACGCTTTAACCTGAATGTAAAACTGAGAAACCTACGACATGTGAATAAATAAAATCTATGTCTGCCTTTCTTTGACCTGGCATAATCAATAAATAGAATCAAGAGTTGATTGAGTGTTAGAAACCAAAGGCTGTAAATCATACCAAAGAAAATAGGAAGGATCAAGACATAAACACAAATGTGTATGTCCATTGTCTGAGAAGCAATCTGACTTTTCTAGCATAACTTATCTATTATAAAATCTTTTGATACATGCAAAACACATGTGCTGCCTCAAATTCCAAACTGGATAATGTAGAATCACTCAGTGGAAAGTTGCTGTTGGAGCCATCTTCATCAACTCTCGAGCTTTGATGACCATCTGTGAGTAGTCGTCCTCGTACTATGGGTCCATAGGAGTAGCTATGTGGCATCTTCCACCCTTGTTTCTTCAGTAGAAAGACCACACGAGCCACCTAAAATGATTGTGCTCAATCTGATGTATTTCTCGATGTGTTTGTTGAGTGTGATTAATTGTCACTTAATAATCGAATTATATATTGAGTAATATTTGGTTTTTTTTGGTTCTTTGCTGCATGATTTATAGATGTACATGCTCTCCGATCTACTGGTTTGGCACTTAATTACCATGTTTAGATGAACGGTCTCCTAGGAGTGGTGTATGTTAGTTGGGTTTAACCTTGCAAGTAATATATCTCGATGACAATAAGATAAAAAGGCTTGTAGTGTGTTTTGCCTGAGGATAAAAAAAGTTAGTTTCCTAGTTGTCCTGGTGATGAGCTGGAAGGTAAAGAGAATATACTATCAATGTTATGACACCTTGCTTTAACAAAATGCTCTATTTTTACTTAATACTTTGAGATATATGATGGATTTTCATTCTTGAAGTGAAGCCTTAGCTACAGGTTTAGTTGGATTGACAATCTCACTAGAAGTGATGAGGACCAAGTACAAGTCCCTTAACTGAATAAAATGCTGATCATTGGATCGTAGGAGAACTCTGCATCTCAAATGAGAAAAGTTGCTTCTTGCTACAAACCCTTGCGCTTGGGGGCCAACAAAAATTTCGTTGGAACTTAAGAACAAGGAACATTCATAACACAAACTAACACATATACATATAACCATTTGTATTATCAGACCCATTTTTTTTGTTATTGTTAAACGCCAACATATAACAATTGGTCAATTGACCATATTAAAATTGAAAAACAAATCCTTACAAATAAAATTGAAGACAAAGTCATACCATAATGCATGGGTTGTGACGAGGGAGAAAGTCTGGTACGTAAAACATCATCAACAACACAAACGAAGTAAAGTTTGGGGAAATAACTTCTTCTTCGAAATATGCTTTCACCCCGCTTTATAAATAAATTCATCATCACGTACATACAAAGGGTTCAAGTACAGTAGAGTAAAATAGACTAATGGAGCACCAACACAAACACGCCCAAGGAAAGCATGAAAGAAAGTGAAAAAAGACTACCAAGTGACCGTAGTCTCAGGGGGGGGGGGGGGGGCTACAACGAGGCAAGATGGCGCGCGGTAGCAGTCATAGCATCCATCATAGCGCCCACGCGATCGCGATCTCTTTGTCCAGATTGGGGAAATAACTTAGACAAAGATATTAATCTTGTTCTCCAGGACTCTACTTTCACCATCATCTTCACCTTCTTCTTCTTCTTCTTCTTCTTCTCCTTCCATGTTTTCGGAAGGTTCCGGCTTCTGAAACCTGTCAGCGAACGTCTCCATCCCCATGAATGACAAGAGGAACCAAACATGAGTGAGTAGTTCCATAACTTCACTCATGTTCTTGGCGTGCAAGTACCCCCTGCACCTACCAGCAGAGTAGCATAGCATCTCCACCCATACCGCCTGGACCACCTCCCACCTCTCCACTTCCCGCAGATCCATCAACCCTTTGGCAAGCTTGCATGCCTTGGGAACCAGAGACCCTATTGCTCAAGGCGTCATCTAACAAGGAAAATAGTTGGACCCAGAAAAGAATACCATGCGCAAGTCCTCTTTCAGTGTCCAGCGCATACTTGCTGCGTAGCACTAACTCGACATCTTCACAGGCGACAGTGAAGGTACCGATCCTCGACCCGGGCATAAGCATCTCTGGATGGAGGGAGAGCAGGTAAGCCATGTAGTTGGATATCACTCTGCTTCTAGTGGCACACTCTTGGCCGTGGCGGTTGTGCCTTGGTGGTGAAAGCAGAGGTCTGTGGCGATATGCCGTAGAAGGATGCTTCTATCGAATGGCATCTTCAAGCTCCACCCGAGATGATGCTGATGCCTTAGAGCCCACTGGCCCCTCCGACTATTGAATTTCCTATAGCTGGCATCGTCGTGGATATATCCTTTCCAACCATCCCTGACATATCCATGAACCAACTCTGTAACTTGGAGTAACGATGGTTTTGCTGCGTGCTCTATATAGCAATGCACATTGACATAGTCCTTGCAGAAGACAAGTGTGGCAAGCTTCATCAAAACAGTGGGCCGCTTCTTACGAGCACAGAACGACAAGAGGTTATAATGGGGAACCTTTTTTGTTGATCCTATGAGCACGATGGAAGGACCGAGGAAGACCGATATGAAATCCAACAGTGCGGTACACCAAAACAAGATGTAGGTTACCTTGACATCTGTTGTGTTGTAGTCATGATATATGTGGTTTGTGGAGAAGAGGATAACAGAAGCTAAGGTTAGGAACGGAAGGCGAACAAGCGAAAAGCAGATATAGCTACTGAATATGGTAGGTAGTTTTGTGCAGAGGAGGAAAAACATCTCATTAAGCATGGCTGCTGACAAACTATTTGCATGTTGGTAATCAAGGGCCATTGAAATTTTAGGCTTTTGATCCGACTAGAGTATGGAGCTGATATGTCTACTAGTGACCTGTAGGCATTTACCTTCAATGACTGATCCCATGCGAGGTTTTCAGCTTGCTTTTGAACAGTGGCCAGCTCTGGCAGATTCTTGATTGCTTCTTGCACGAATTCTTCAAGCGGGATGTCCTTCTCTTGGGTTTCTTCTCTAGTTTTGCTTCTAGTAAAGTACCAATCCCATGAGCAACCGCACATTGCTTTCCAACACAATGAGATGCTCTGTTTCTTTCTCGTGGACGTAGAGTAAGTGGCGATCATGGTATTGATACTGGCAGTCTTCAGAGCTAATGGCTTCTGGATGGATCTGATTATCCCGACGACGAACAGTAAGATCCCGGACTGCAGTAACCTCTTTTCTCCGCCAGAGCCAGACCAGGACTTGCAGAAGACGTAGATGGCCACCACGACCTGGGACACCGCGGTGATGCCGTGCCGCGTCCACAGCTCGTTGTCTTCGATGCTATAGGCGGTCATCATGTGCTGGCCTCCGAGGTGGATGAGGAGGACAGGCGCCCATAGCACCTCTAGGCCGGCGGCGAGCTGCTCCTTCTGCCTGTGGCGGTTGAAGAGGGTGGCCAGGGCGTATATCGCCAGAGCATCCCCACCTAGGTAGGCGAGCCAGATGAAGAGCTCGGGCAGAGATGAGAGGGCACGCCTACGCACATAGGAGGAGAAGAAGAGCATGCACTGGACGAAGAGGCTGCCCAGCACCAGTACACGCAGTTGCCACTCATCCCACCATTGCACGGCGCCTGAGAAATCCATCGCCAGCTTCCCTCTCCCTCTCTCTCTCTTGGCGTGTGTACGCATGTAGTGTCCACGTTCTCTTCTTTGGTCTCCCATCGCGACAAGAGATGCATTCGCTCGCACGAACAAAGATGTTTTTGTTCCTTGCGTGCTCGATCGTCATAGTTTCCCTGGTATACGAAGATGCTCTATCGCGGTGATGCTCGTACGTAGATCTTCATTTCTTTTGTGCTCTTTTATGGATTCCTGTCCCTGGAGTGATTGCTTTTTCACTTTACTTTATCCCTTGCTTGTTCGTTGTTGTCACTGTTAGAATTATTGTATAGGGATAGAAGAGGTGTTTAACTTGTATTTGATTCTATCTCTTCTTCTCTCTTTATCTCCTGTAACAACCCTCTCCTTGTCGATCTCTCTCTAACCGATCTCCCTCTCTCTCGATCGGTTCTCTCTGTAAACTTATGTGCCAAGGCATTGCCTCAATATATACACGCGGCCCGAGACACAGGGTTCTACGCTTTCCAAACTATCTTACATGGTAACAGAGCCTCTTCCTCATCAGATCAAGAGAGATCGCATCTAGCTACCATTCGCGACCGAGCCATGTCCACCACCTCCGCCTCCATGTCACCTAGCACCATGGGCGCGATCACCACCACCTCCTCCGCCTCCACCTTTGCGTCATCCTCCACAGCCACCAATACCTTCCTCGGATCGCCACCACAGGAGAAGCTGACGAGGGGAAACTTCCTCCTCTGGAAAGCCATCGTGCTTCCTGAGATCAAGGGTGCTCAGATGGAGCACCACCTTGATCCCACGAGCCCGCCACCGCCGCCTACCCTCACCATCACTAAGGAGGGCAAGGAAGAGCAAGTCGCCAACTTCGCCCGCACTCTCTGGTATGCGCAACAACAACAACTCCAAGGGTTCTTGATGGGTTCTTTTTCCCGCGAGATCTTGTCCCAGGTGGCCACGCTCCAGACACCGGCCGAAGTATGGCGCGCCATCAACACCATGTTCATCGCCCAGAGCCAGGCGCAGGCGATCAATACCCGCATCGAGCTCACCAACCTAAAAAAAGGTAACTTGACCATGGCAGAGTACCTCGGCAAGATCAAAACCCTAACCGATGAAGTCGCCTGCACCGCCTCGGCCCTCTCCGACCCAGAGATCGTCTCCAAGATCCTTGCCGGCCTCGACATGGAGTACAATCCAGTCGTCTCTGCGCTGGCAGCCCGAGTGGAACCCATCACGGTTCCCGAGCTGCACAGCCAGCTGCTCAGCTTCGACGCCCGCCTCACCCTCCTCCACGGCGGCGATCTTCGGCAATCCTCTGCATACTCCGCTTCCAGGGGACGTGGCCGTGGCCGTGGTCACCAGGGCACCAACCGTGGTGGCGGACGCGGCCGCGGTGCTTCCTCGGGCGATGGTGCCTGCTCTGGAGGCGGCTACGGCAACAACTACGACGGCGGCTACGGCCACAACCATGGGGGTGGCGGCTTCAACTCCAACACTGGCCGCCGCAACCCTCCCTCGCGGCCTCGCCCTCGGTGTCAGCTCTGCAAGAAAGCTGGCCATGAGGTCATCGATTGCTGGCATCGGTACGATGAGAATTTTGTCCCTGACTCCAAACTCGTTGCAGCAGCCATGCGCGAGCAAGGCGGGGAGGGTGTCTGGTACGTTGACTCCGGGGCTACCGATCATGTCACAAACGAGTTAGAGCAACTTGCTCTACGGGATACGTACCATGGCAACGATCAGATCCACGCGGCTAGCGGTAAAGGTATGGAAATTTGTCACATTGGTCAAGTTTCACTTAATTCCCCTAGTCTGCAACGTGATCTTGTTCTTAAAGATGTCCTTCATGTCCCTCAAGCTGACAAAAATCTTGCCTCCATGTCTCGTTTAGCCACCGATAATGATGTTTTCTTTGAAACTCACCCTCGCTATTTTTTCATTAAGGATCGGGCAACGAGGGCACCTCTCTATCACGGTAGATGCGTCGGCGGCCTCTACCTCATCTCCTCCGGAGCTTTGAGCAACAAGCATCGTCGCGTCTATTCCGTCGTCAAGCCCTCGTTCGAACGGTGGCATCAAAGATTAGGATATCCCTCTTCAGTCATAGTTAGGCAAGTACTCAATAAAGAAAAACTTTCTTTGTCACATAGTTCAAACAATGAGTCTGTTTGTGAAGCATGTCAATGTGCCAAGAGCCATCAGCTTCCCTATCCTAAGTCTACTAGTGTGTCTCATGCCCCATTACAATTAATCTTCAGTGATGTATGGGGTCATGCTCGAGATTCTTTTGGTCTAAAAAATATTATGTTAGCTTCATTGATGATTACAGCAAGTTCACATGGATTTATTTCCTTAAACATAAATCTGAAGTTTTTTCCATCTTCCAAGAGTTTCAGAAGCTAGTTGAGCGCCACTTCGATAGCAAAATTATTTCAGTCCAAAGTGACTGGGGAGGGGAGTATGAAAAACTCAACTCCTTCTTCCTTAGCATTGGGATCACTCATTATGTGTCTTGCCCTCATGCTCATCAGCAAAACGGTTCTGCTGAACGCAAACATCGTCATATCGTCGAAGTTGGTCTCTCTCTCTCTTAGCTCATGCATCTATGCCCTTCAAGTATTGGGATGAGGCTTTCATCACATCTACATATCTCATAAATCGTCTTCCCAGTAAGGTCATTGGCAATTCTACTCCTTTAGAACGGTTGTATAACCAAAAGCCAGATTACAATTATCTCAAAAAATTTGGGTGTGCTTGTTACCCCAATTTACGTCCATACAATCATCACAAACTTGAACTTCGCTCCACACAATGTGTTTTTCTTGGGTACAGTAATCTTCATAAGGGTTACAAGTGTCTTGAACCTTCCACCGGACGCATCTATATCTCTCGAGATGTTATTTTTGATGAGACACTATTTCCTTTCTCCAAGCTTCATCCCAATGCGGGTGCTTTGCTTCGTGCAGAAATTGCACTTCTCTCCAACTCTCCTACACGTCCTGATCACGGGGGTGAATTAACTGATCATGACCATGTGCAAAAATCCAAAGAAAATTGTGTTCCTCACACATCTTGTGCAGATTCTACTTATCATTTTATGTGCACATAGGACAAACCAGGAACGGAATCTGATGCTAATCCTGCTGCCAGTGCGAGATCCGAGCCGGATTTGCGACAGACTGCGGGCGCGCGATCCGATGCAGATCCGCCCCTGCGTCCTCTGGTGGCCGACAGCGGCGCAGTCGACCAGGTGGGCCGTGCCAGTCCAGGCGTGCCACGTCAACGTCCACCAGCGCGCCCCGACACGCCCATCGAGCGAAGCGCGGGGGGAAGCGAGTCCCGCGTCGCCACGTCGCCCTGGGCCCCACCGACCGGTTCGGCCGGTTCTGATTCGCCGGTCGGCCCTGGCTGCACGCCAGACGAGGAGCAGCGCCTCCAGCGTTAATCTTCCTCGGATCAGGAGCCCGATCTGGTGCCTGGATCTTCTGTGCACAACAGCGAAGCAGCAGGATCTTCTGCGCCACAACCAACAGAAACCGTTTCTCTGGCTCCTTCGCCTCTTCGTCGAAACACCAGGTCTCGGTCAGGCATTGTTAAAGAAAAACAATATAGTGATGGTACAATCAGGTATAATCCGACCAAACGTGCTTTCCTTGCCACTTCCGGAGAACCTGTTAATCTGCATGATGCTCTTGCTAATAGAGATTGGAAGGAAGCCATGGATAATGAATATAATGCACTTATAAAAAATCAGACTTGGCACCTAGTACCACCGCAGCATGGCACTAATATAATTGACTGTAAATGGGTATACAAGATTAAGAGAAAATCAGATGGCAGTATAGACAGATACAAGGCAAGGTTAGTTGCAAAGGACTTCAAGCAAAGGTTTGGAATTGATTATGATGATACCTTTAGTCATGTGGTTAAAGCAACTACTATTCGTCTTGTTTTGTCCATTGCTGTTTCCAGAGGTTGGAGCTTAAGGCAGCTAGATGTTCAGAACGCGTTTCTTCATGGTGTTCTTGAGGAAGAAGTGTTCATGCGGCAACCACCAGGTTATGAAAGTCACAGCACACTACATTATGTATGTAAGTTGGATAAAGCCTTATATGGCCTGAAGAAGGCTCCAAGAGCATGGTATTCCAGGTTGAGCATGCAGCTACAACAGTTTGGCTTCACATCATCTAAGGCAGATACATCCTTGTTCTTTTATAGCAAAGGCAATATTACTATCTTTGTCCTTGTTTATGTTGATGATATAATTGTTGCTAGCTCAAGTCAAGAGGCCACTACTTGTTTGCTTAAGGATTTAAAGCTTGAGTTTGCTCTCAAAGATCTAGGTGATCTTCACTACTTTCTTGGCATAGAAGTAAAGCAAATTAGAGATGGAATACTTCTATCACAAGAGAAATATACAGCTGTTGTTCTAAAGAGAGTGGGATTGGAGAATTGCAAACCGGTTAGTACACCACTCTCCACCTCAGAAAAGCTTACAATTGACAAAGGAGAAGCTCTTGGTCCAGAGGATGCAACAAATTATAGGAGTATTGTAGGTGCCTTGCAATATTTGACTCTTACACGTCCTGATATCTCCTATTCCGTCAACAAGGTATGTCAATATTTACATGCTCCTACAACCACTCATTGGACAGCAGTTAAAAGAATTCTAAGGTATCTTCAGTATACTCAAGGGCTTGGACTTCAGATTGTTAAGTCCCCTTCCTTGCTTGTTACTGCGTATTCTGATGCAGACTGGGCAGGGTGTGCTGATGATAGGAGATCTACTGGTAGTTTTGTTGTGTTTCTGGGATCTAACCTTGTGTCATGGAGTGCAAGAAAGCAAGCTACTGTTTCAAGATCCAGTACGGAGGCTGAATATAAGTCCTTGGCAAATGCTACAGCTGAAGTGATGTGGATACAAACATTGCTTTATGAACTTGGGATTAAAGCTCCAAAAGCTGCACGGCTGTGGTGTGACAATATTGGTGCAACTTACCTTTCAGCAAATCCTGTTTTTCATGCACGAACAAAACATATTGAAGTGGACTTCCATTTTGTCAGAGAGAGAGTAGCTCGAAAGCTACTTGAGATCCGGTTTATTCCTATAGGGGACCAACTTGTGGATGGGTTCACAAAACCCTTGACAGAGAGAAGACTCGATGAGTTCAAGTACAATCTCAACCTTAGCAAAGATTGAGGTTTAGATTGAGGGGCAGTGTTAGAATTATTGTATAGGGATAGAAGAGGTGTTTAACTTGTATTTGATTCTATCTCTTCTTCTCTCTTTATCTCCTGTAACGACCCTCTCCTTGTTGATCTCTCTCTAACCGATCTCCCTCTCTCGATCGGTTCTCTCTGTAAACTTATGTGCCAAGGCGTTGCCTCAACATATACACGCGGCCCGAGACAAAGGGTTCTACGCTTCCCAAACTATCTTACAGTCACAGGTGAATTAGTCACCAAGGCTGCACGCAAATGCGCGCAAGACTTTGCTTGTTGGCGACCACAATCGATCGAAGCCGAACGTACTAATCTGAGCATCGATCATGCATGTGTCCCCTATGTACTCATCTGAACTCTCTTGATAGATATTGTTGAGTATCGTGATTATTAGAAAAGCTAAGATAGCGTAGGATATTATTTTACCTTGAATAATACTTCAAGATGATCATGTACTTCTATATATATATATATATATATATATATATATATATATATATATATATATATATATATATATATATATATCTATATATATATATATATATATACTCAAGCAATACAAACATCATATTCCACCAAATCTCTCTATCACTTTAACATGGTATCAGCCTTACATCGATCCTAAACCCTAGCCGCCACCGCTTCCGCACCCGTGCTCCGTCCCCGGGACGGTCGGCCTCCATGATCGCCGCCAGGGGCCACGCTACCCGTACTTAGGGTTCGTCCGCCTGTCGTGTTGACCGGCTGCCCTAGAGAGTCCTTTTCCCGAGCCCTTACTCCGGATTTTTCTCTCTCCCGCCGGTCATCTTGATCGGCGTTTTTTTTTTGTTTTTCCGATCTATGCTTGATCGGTTTGCGTCGCCCGCCGACTCCGTCGCCCCCGCGAGCCTCTACTTCGACCCCAGCGCGACCAGCCGGCCTCTCCTTTGACCCGGCGGCCACCCGTGCCGAGGCGGCCCGTCAGGGCCAGCCGGCTTCCGTGCCTTGGCCCGCCCGTCGCCCTGCACCGGCCGTCACCGCACTGTCCCCGAGTTCAGCGCGCCCCACCACCGACCGAGCAACGGGCTGCCGCTGCGTCGCCGCATCGGGCCGCAGAACCGCCGCCCTGTGGTTCTCACCATGGCTGCACCGATCCGCGCCGTCGTTGCGTCTCCACTCCGGGCCATAGCGTCGCGGCTCGTGGTCCCCGACATCGCCCTGAGGTCGTTCCCATGGTTGCACCACCCCGCGCGTTGCCGCTGCGTCGCCCCATCGGGCCGTAGTGCCGCGGCCCGCGGTCAACCACCGCCCCGAGGTCATTCGCTCCAGGCCGTCCCCGAGGCTGCACCGACCATCGTGCTGCCACTGCATCGCCCCGTCGGGCTGTAGCGAGCATGGCACGCGGTCCCTGCAACCGCCCTGAGGTCTTCCCCGACGTCGCCCCGACCAGCGCCCTGCCGCTGCGTCGCCCATTCGGGTTGTAGCTGTCGTGGTTCTAAGCCTGACAGTAGAATAGGGGGTAGGTATGGAGAGGCAAGATCCAAGCTATGGAGTAGTTGTATACGCAAGATGTTTACGAGTTCAGGCCCTTCTCGGAGGAAGTAACAGCCCTACGTCTCGGAGCCCGGAGGCGGTCGACTGTATTATATGCGTATGAGTTTCAGGGGTGCGAACCCTTTACACTAAGGAGGGGGGTGGCTTATATATAGTTCGCCAGACCCCCTCCAGCCCTCAGTTATGTAGGGATTAAGGTACATTAAGAAAGGGAGTTACTGGTAACGTCCCACATAAAGTGCTATGATGACCATAAAGCCACTTAATGACCGACCGTTTACGTGCAGACTGACTGTAGATCTTCTGGCGGTCGAGTGGTTGGCTGGTGGTCGAGTGTCTTCGAGTCCGTCGAGTGGAATCCTTCCAAGTCGACTGGAAGGCGTTTTCTTTAAGAGGTGTCCTTGGGGAGGGTACCTTGGACAGATTCATGACCCTACCCTAGGTACATGACTTCATCAGTAGCCCCCAAATGGATCGAGGTTTGAGTGGGGAAGGAGTTGAGAACTCTTCCGACCCACTTTTTGTGTGATGAGCACGTCTTGTCCTGGATCAATAAGCTAGGGTGACGGCTTCAACTTCTTTTTCAGTCGCCTTGATCCATTCTTTGTATCTGTCGAGTGTGTTTTTCGTACTTGGTGAACTCCGAGTTACAGGACGGAGGAAATCTTCTGTCTGACGGTTTGCTCGGCGGCGCGTGGATTTAGCGGGATTCAAATTTTCGGGAAATGAGCGGGACGGAGATAGAGCCGCAGTAATCGGACGGGAGAAGGCAAGGACTCCTCGATCCCAGCGCCACCTTTTTCGCCACGTATCGCGCGGGCGACTGTTTAGGGATTTGACAGGATCGCCTGGGCCTACCAGTTAGTCACTCGGAAGCAACCTCATATAAGGCCCTGGACCGGGGTTTTTTGAACAATGCGTTCCCCTTTCCTCCTTCCTTCCTCAGATTCATCCGCCGCGAGTGATTCCACCTCAATGCCGCCGTTTCGTGCGTGTTTCGCCGGCGACAATGGTGAAGGAGAAGACGGCGGCTTTGAAGCGGGCGAAGAAGGCGATGGCGAAGGCGAAGGGAAGAGCGACCAGTCGGGGCGGATCTTCGTCGAGGGCCGGCTTGCCGCGGGGCTGGATCCAGGCCGACTGGATCCGCTCGACGATCAGCCAGAAGGATCTCGACGACATGGACAATGAAGGACGGATCCTCCATGGAACAGCGCGGCTCCCGGGGAAGGAGTGGACGCCACAACCTCTGGAGGGTGAGTGCGTTCTCTTGGCCACCCATGTCGACCGCGGGTTTTCTCTGCCGCCTCACCCTTTCTTTCGGGGATTTCTGAACTTCTTTGGGGCACAACTTCACCACTTCACTCCCAACTCCATCGTGTATCTTGCTGCTTTCGTGTTGCTGTGTGAGAATTTCTTGGGTTGTCGGCCTCATTGGGGCCTTTTCAAGCACATTTTCACTTGTCGCTCCCAAACGATGAAAAAGGCCAATCCGAGTGACGAGAGAACTCAAGTGATTCAGATGTGTGGGGGTCTTGGGGTCCAAATGAGAGGAAAAGCTCTTTTCGTGCCATGATCTTACCCGAAGTCATCCGTGGATGGCGATCGACTTGGTTCTACTGCAAGGACCAGCCAACGCCGAGCGATCGACTAGACTCCCTCGTTTTCCATGGACCGAGTGAGCAAACCATCTTCTTTGAAAGTGATCCCGGAAGAGAAGGCGCAGGTGAAGGTGTTGGTCGAACGAGTTGTCCAGCTCATTCGAGATGGGGTAACAGGCATGGATCTCTTGGAGGTCTTCCTTCGATGACGCATCCAGCCGCTTCAAGCCCGAGACCATCCGATGTGGTTGTACTCTGGCACTAAGGACACCACTCGGATCCGCCCGGAGGAGATCGAGGATGCCATGCTGGAAAGGTGTCTTGCGTGTATCACAGGAAACAAGCATAACCCTCGAGGAGCCAGGAGGATCCCCCCACTCGACCAGTCATACGACGTAGACAAGATCCATTCCTGTATCTTTGACTGTGATCCTGCTTTCTCCATCTTGTTTGTTTAAAATCGGTCGATTGACTTTTGTCTTGTTTGTTGTCTTCCAGGTCACCACTGAGATGTATTCGATGCCCAACGGGGCGCAAGAACCAGTCGAGGAGGAAGGGAGAGGAGATGAAAGCCAGGAGGAATGGCAATCTGATGGTGCGGAGGACGAAGATGATGACAGCACCGGCGAAGAGGAGGAGGAGGAAGAGGAGGAAGAATTCGACCCTCCTCGCATGGAAAGGCGATCCAAGCTCACCCATGACCCCGCGGTCGAGCGTGGCAAGGCTATCGCGATCGGCCGGGCAATCGATTTAAACGCCCTAGTACGACATCTCCGGCGCCGACTGAAAAAGCGCCGAAGCAACCCCGAGCGACGCCATCTAAGCCGACGAAGGCTTTGCCCAAGATGAGGATATCCATTCCCACCGTTTCCGGGTACAGCAGAATTTGTGTTTTCTTGTTTGGCACGGACACATTTTTGGTCGACTTGTTGACTGATCAACTGATTTCTGAAACCTGCAGCGCTGCTACCTCCGAGACCTCAGTTAGAAATGAAGACCAGGAGATGGAAGATGCTGCCACCTCTAACCTTGGTATGATCTCTGTAGTTTCGCTTTTGGTCGACTGGATTTCTGTTTTTAACTTTGAATCTTTCATGTAGTCCCTCCTCATGTCATTGATCTCCCCGATGACGATGATGAGGCGCCATTGAGGCAGAGGAGGACTAAGAAGGCGCCTGCTGGCAAGACTGATCAGGTTGCATCAGTGCCTGAGGTGCTGGTTCATGAGGGTGCCAACATCACTCGGACTTCCGTGTCTTTGCCTATGCGGTAGCAGTATCCGCCATCATCGCCGATCGCTGATCCGCCCTCCTTTTCGCCATGCACCACGTCCCGGAAGGACCAAGTGGGTGCTGCTAAGGAGGCTATACGCCAAGCGGGATCATGATGGAGCAAATCAAGGTGGTCCCGAAGCCAGCCAGCGGCCTATGATGCCAGCTCAGCTCTTCGAGCAACGCCCGTGTTAGTTGATCTCCACTTGTTACATTAGGATATGCTACCGAAAAACTCTTCTTTCCGAAGATCTTCAGATTCTGTACACCCGCTGGGTGTGTCGACTGAATTTTTTGACTGGTGGGGGCACGCTGAGTGCACCCAGCGGGTGTAGTCCCCGAGACTATGGTGGATTGCTGGCAGTCGACCATAGTCTTTATACTTTGTATTTCTTTGATAACTTCTTCACTCGGTCTGGTCGGACCATGTCGAATGGAATCTTGAAACCGGTGGGGGCACGCTGAGTGCACCCACTGGGTGTAGTCCCCGAGACTATGGTGGACTGCTGGCAGTCGACCGTAGTCTGAAGAACTCCTTTTTTTTCTTTCGGTCGACTGATCGAGCCGAGTCGGAAAGACCAGTGGGGGCACGCTAAGTGCACCCACTGGGTGTAGTCCCCGAGACTACTATCGAATATTTTGATTCGGCTGTAGTCTTAGAAACGCAATGATTTTTCTTAGTCACTCAGAAGTATCCTATCTTTGATGTATGCCGATTGATTCTTCATAGAAATCCTGTGAGCTTGTGGCACGCTATACTGAATTGGAAAATAAACAGATCCAGCTCAACCTTGACTTGAAGCTTGCTCAGGAGAACTTGCAGAAGGCGAGAGACGAAGCAAAAGGTATGGCTGGTGAGAACTTGACGACTGTCTTTGTCTTTCTGTCCCTTCCTAATTCTGATCTCACTGTCATTTTGCAGACAAAATGGAGGAGGCTCTGAAGAAGAAGGATCATGACCTTGCCGAGGCGCAGAAAACGGCTTTGAACAAAACCAAGCTCGCGGAAGAGAAGCTGTCTTCAGTCGGAAAACTTGAAGAAGAGAACGCCAATCTGAAAGCTGCTCTCGACGCGGCCAACAAGGAGGTTAGCCGACTGAAGAACGACAAGATAGCTCTGAGCGACAAGGTCAATTTGGCGAATGGCGGGAAGAGGAACGATCTGGAGGCTTATCTGGGAGGGCTCGCCAAGAAGTTATTCCTCATGCTTGAAGGTAATTCCTCTTATCCGAGTGACTTGTTATCACCGACTCATCACAGAACCATTAGCTTGAACTCAAGTTGTGTTTGCAGAATTCTGTCAGAACTTCGAAGAAGAGACTAGTCGAGTGGAGACAAGCCTGGACCCCATTAATGAAGGAAATGTGCCCTAGAGGCAATAATAAAGTTATTATTTATTTCCTTATATCATGATAAATGTTTATTGTTCATGCTAGAAATGTATTAACCGGAAACATAATACATGTGTGAATACATAGACAAACGGAGTGTCACTAGTATGCCTCTACTAGACTAGCTTGTTAATCAAAGATGGTTAAGTTTCGACCATAGACAAAGGAGTTGTCATTTGATTAACAAGGTCACATCATTGGTTGAATGATCTGATTGACATGACCCATTCCATTAGCTTAGCACCCGATCGCTTAGTATGTTGCTATTGCTTTTATCCATGACTTATACATGTTCCTATAACTATGAGATTATGCAACTCCCGTTTGCGGAGGAACACTTTGGGTACTACCAAACGTCACAACGTAATCGGGTGATTATAAAGGAGTATTACAAGTGTCTCCAAAGGCAGATGTTGGGTTGGCGTATTTCGAGATTAGGATTTGTCACTCCGATTGCTCGGAGAGGTATCTCTGGGCCATCTCGGTAATGCACATCACTATAAGCCTTGCAAGCAATGTAGCTAATGAGTTAGTTACAGAATGATGCATTACGGAACGAGTAAAGAGACTTGCCAGTAACGAGATTGAACTAGGTATTGGATACCGACGATCGAATCTCGGGCAAGTAACATACCGATGACAAAGGGAACAACGTATGTTGTTATGCGGTCTGACCGATAAAGATCTTCGTAGAAAATGTAGGAACCAATATGGGCATCCAGGTCCCGCTATTGGTTATTGACCGAGATGTATCTCGGTCATGTCTACATTGTTCTCGAACCGTAGGGTACGCACGCTTAAGGTTTCGATGACGGTTATATTATGAGTTTGAGTATTTTGATGTACCGAAGGAGTTCGGAGTCCCGGATGTGATCACGGACATGACGAGGAGTCTCGAAATGATCGAGACATAAAGATTGATATATTGGACGGCTATATTCGGACTCCGGAAAGGTTCCGGAAGTTTCCGGAGAAAACCGAAGTGCTTGGGAGGTTACCGAACCCCGGGAAGTAATGGGCCTTATTGGGCCAAGAGGGAGAGAGAGGGCTGCGCCAGGAGGTGGCGCGCCCCCCATGGGGAGTCCGACTGGACAAGGAGGGGGGGGCGCCCCCTTCCTCTTCCTCCCTCTCTTTCCTTCCCCCTTCCTCCTTCCTAGTTGGACTAGGAAAGGGGAGTCCTACTCCCACTAGGAGGAGGACTCCCCCCTCCCGTGGCGCGCCTCCTAGGGCCGGCCGGCCCTCCCCCTTGCTCCTTTATATACGGGGGCAGGGGGGCACCCCATGACACACAAGTTGATCCTTGAGATCGTTCCTTAGCCGTGTGCGGTGCCCCTCCACCATATTCCACCTCGGTCAAATCGTAGCAGTGCTTAGGCGAAGCCCTGCGTTGGTAGAACATCAAGATCGTCACCACGCCGTCGTCTTGTGGAACTCTCTCTCCCGGAGCTTTGCTGGATCGGAGCCCGAGGCGTCACCGAGCTGTACGTGTGCCAAGAACTCGGAGGTGCCGGAGTAACGGTGCTTGGATCGGTTGGATCGCGAGGAGAACGTCTGACTACTTCCTCTACGTTGTGATTGCTTCCGCCGGTCTCACGAGGGCGTGAGACAACACTCTCCCTCTCGTTGCTATGCATCACCATGATCTTTGCGTGTGCGTAGGAAAATTTTGAAATTACTACGTTCCCCAACAGTGGCATCCGAGCCTAGTTTTTTATGGTTTGATGTTTTGCACGAGTAGAACACAAGTGAGTTGTGGGCGATACAAGTCATACTGCATACCAGCATGTCATACTTTGGTTCAGCGGTATTGTGAGATGAAGCGGCCCGGACCGACATTACGCGTACGCTTACGCGAGACTGGTTTCACCGTTACGAGCACTCGTGCTTAAAGGTGGCTGGCGGGTGTCTGTCTCTCTCACTTTAGTTGAACTGAGTGTGGCTACGCCGGTACTTGAGAAGGTTAAAAGCGGAGTCTATTTGTGAAAGTATCGTTGTGGTCTTGATGCGTAGGTGAGATTGGTTCTTGCTTAAGCCCGTAGCAGCCACGTAAAATTTGCAACAACAAAGTAGAGGACGTCTAACTTGTTTTTGCAGGGCATGTTGTGATGTGATATGGTCAAGACGTGATGCTATATTTTATTGTATGAGATGATCATGTTTTGTAACCGAAGTTATCGGCAATCGGCTGGAGCCATATGGTTGTCGCTTTATTGTATGAAATGCAACGCATCGTAATTGCTTTACTTTATCACTAAGTGGTAGCGATAGTCGTAGAAGCAATAGATGGCGTAAACGACAACGATGCTACGATGGAGATCAAGGTGTCGCGCCGATGACGATGGTGATCACGACGGTGCTTCGGAGATGGAGATCACAAGCACAAGATGATGATGGCCATATCATATCACTTATATTGATTGCATGTGATGTTTATCCTTTATGCATCTTATTTTGCTTGGTTGACGGTAGCATTTTAAGATGATCTCTCACCTAAATTATCAAGTAGTGTTCTCCCACAGTATGCACCGTTGCCAAAGTTAAATGCGTGCCGAGACACCACGTGATGATCGGGTGTGATAAGCTCTCGTCCATCTACAACGGGTGCAAGCCAGTTTTGCACACGCAGAATACTCAGGTTATACTTGACGAGCCTAGCATATGCAGATATGGCCTCGGAACACGGAGACCGAAAGGTCGAGCGTGAATCATATAGTAGATATGATCAACATAAGATGTTCACCATTGAAAACTACTCCATCTCACGTGATGATCGGTTATGGTTTAGTTGATTTGGATCACGTGATCACTTAGATGACTAGAGAGATGTCTGCCTAAGTGGGAGTTCTTAAGTAATATGATTAATTGAACTTAAATTTATCATGAACTTAGTACACGATAGTTTCTTGCTTGTCTATGTACATTTATAGATAGATGGCTCGTCTTGTTGTTCCGTTGAATTTTAATGCGTTCCTTGAGAAAGCAAAGTTGAAAGATGATGGTAGCAATTACACGGATCGGGTCCGTAACTCGAGGATTATCCTCATTGCTACACGTAAGAGTTACGTCTGGATGCACCGCTAGGTGCCAGTGCCGCTGATGCAACCGACGGCGTTAAGAACGTCTGGCGAGCAAAGCTGATGACTACTCTATAGTTCGATGTGCCATGCTTTACGGCTTAGAACCGGGTCTTCAACGACGTTTTGAAAGTCATGGAGCATATGAGATGTTCCAGGAGTTGAAGTTGATATTTCAATGTAATGCCCGGATTGAGAGATATGAAGTCTCCAATAAATTCTATAGCTGCAAGATGGAGGAGAATGGGTCTGTCGGTGAGCACATACTCGTAATGTCTGGGTATTACAATCACTTGACTCAACTGGGAGTTGATCTTCCGGATGATTGTGTCATTGACAGAATTCTTCAATCACTGCCACCAAGCTACAAAGGCTTCGTAATGAACTATAATATGCAAGGGTTAGTAAAGACTATGCCTGAGCTCTTCGCAATCTTTGAAGGCTGCGGAGGTAGAAATCAAGAAGGAGCATCAAGTGTTGATGGTCAATAAGACCACTAGTTTCAAGAAGAAAGGCAAAGGGAAGAAAAGGGAACTTCAAGAAGAACATCAAACAAGTTGCTGCTCAGAGAAGAAACCCAAGTCTGGACCTAAACCTGAAATCGAGTGCTTCTACCGCAAGCGCACTGGTCACTTTGGAAGCGGAACTGCCCCAAGTATTTGGCGGATAAGAAGGATGGCAAGGTGAACAAAGGTATATGTGATATACATGTTATTGATGTGTACCTTACTAGAGCTCGCAGTAGCACTGGTATTTGATCTGGTTACATTGCTAATATTTGCAACTCGAAGCAGGACTACGGATTGCGAACACTGGCAAAGGACGAGGTGACGATGCGCGTGGGAAATGGTTCCAAAGTCGATGTGATCGCGGTCGGCACGCTACCTCTACATCTACCTTCGGGATTAATTTTAGACCTAAATAATTGTTATTTGGAGCCAGCGTTGAGCATAAACATTATATCTGGATCTTGTTTGATGCGAGACGGTTATTCATTTAAATCAGAGAATAATGGTTGTTCTATTTATATGAATAATATCTTTTATGGTCATGCACCCTTGACGAGTGGTCTATTTTTAATGAATCTCGATAGTAGTGATACACATATTCATAATGTTGAAACCAAAAGATGCAGAGTTGATAATGATGGTGCAACTTACTTGTGGCACTGCCGTTTAGGTCATATCGGTATAAAGCGCATGAAGAAACTCCATACTGATGGACTTTTGGAGTCACTTGATTATGAATCACTTGGCACTTGCGAACCGTGCCTCATGGGCAAGATGACTAAAACCCGTTCTCCGGTACTATGGAGAGAGCAACAGATTTGTTGGAAATCATACATACAGATGTATGTGGTCCAATGAATGTTGAGGCTCGTGGCGGATATCGTTATTTTCTCACCTTCACAGATGATTTAAGAAGATATGGGTATATCTACTTAATGAAACATAAGTCTGAAACATTTGAAAAGTTCAAAGAATTTCAGAGTGAAGTTGAAAATCATCGTAATAAGAAAATAAAGTTTCTACGATCTGATCGTGGAGGCGAATATTTGAGTTACGAGTTTGGTCTACACTTGAAACAATGTGGAATAGTTTCGCAACTCACGCCACCCGGAACACCACAGTGCAATGGTGTGTCCGAACGTCGTAATCGCACTTTACTAGATATGGTGCGATCTATGATGTCTCTTACAGATTTACCGCTATCGTTTTGGGGTTATGCTCTTGAGACGGCCGCATTCACGCTGAATAGAACACCATCAAAATCCGTTGAGACGACACCTTATGAACTATGGTTTAGCAAGAAACCAAAGTTGTCGTTTCTTAAAGTTTGGGGATGCGATGCTTATGTGGAAAAGCTTCAACCTGATAAGCTCGAACCTAAATCGGAGAAATGTGTCTTCATAGGATACCCAAAGGAGACAGTTGGGTACACCTTCTATCACAGATCTGAAGGCAAGACATTTGTTGCTAAGAATGGATCCTTTCTAGAGAAGGAGTTTCTCTCGAAAGAAGTGAGTGGGAGGAAAGTAGAACTTGATGAGGTAATCGTACCTTCTCCCTTATTTGAAAGTAGTTTATCACAGTAAACCGGTTTACGCAACATCTACACCAAATAGTGAGGAAGTTGATGATGTTGATCATGAAACTTCAGATCAAGTTACTACAGAACCTCGTGAGATCAACCAGAGTAAGATCCGCACTGTAGTGGTACCGTAATCCTGTTCTGGAAGTCATGCTACTAGATCATGGTGAACCTACGAACTATGAAGAAGCGATGGTGAGCCCAGATTCCGCAAAATGGCTTGAGGCCATGAAATCTGAGATGGGATCCATGTATGAAAACAAAGTGTGGACTTTGATTGACTTGCCCGAGGGTCGGCAAGCAATAGAAAACAAGTGGATCTTCAAGAAGAAGACCGACACGACGGTAATATTATCATCTACAAAGCTCGACTTGTCGCAAAGGGGTTTCGACAAGTTCAAGGGATTGACTACGATGAGACCTTCTCACCCGTGGCGATGCTTAAGTCTGTCCGAATCATGTTAGCAATTGCCGCATTTTATGATTATGAAATTTGGCAAATGGATGTAAAGACTGCATTCCTGAATGGGTTTCGGAAGAAGAGTTGTATATGATGCAACCAGAAGGTTTTATCGATCCAAAGGGAGCTAACAAAGTGTGCAAGCTCCAGCGATCCATTTATGGACTGGTGCAAGCATCTCGGAGTTGGAATAAACGCTTTGATAGTGTGATCAAAGCATTTGGGTTTATATGAGACTTTTGGAGAAGCCTCAGATTTACAAGAAAGTGAGTGGGAGCTCAGAGCATTTCTGATATTATATGTAGATGACATATTACTGATCGGAAATGATATAGAATTTCTGGATAGCATAAAGGGATACTTGAACAAGAGTTTTTCGATGAAAGACCTCGGTGAAGCTGCTTATATATTAGGCATAAAATCTATAGAGATAGATCAAGACGCTTAATTGGACTTTCACAAAGCACATACCTTGACAAGATTTTGAAGAAGTTCAAAATGGATCAAGCAAAGAAAGGGTTCTTGCCTGTATTGCAAGGTATGAAGTTGAGTAAGACTCAATGCCCGACCACCGCAGAAGATAGAGAGAAAATGAAAGATGTTCCCTATGCCTCAGCCATAGGCTCTATCATGTATGCAATGCTGTGTACCAGACCTGATGTGTGCCTTGCTATAAGCTTAGCAGGGAGTTACCAGAGTGATCCAGGAGTGGATCACTGGACAGCGGTCAAGAACATCCTGAAGTACCTAAAAAGAACTAAGGATATGTTTCTCGTATATGGAGGTGACAAAGAGCTCATCGTAAACGGTTACGTTGATGCAAGCTTTGACACTGATCCGGACGATTCTAAATCGCAAACCGGATACGTATTTACACTAAACGGAGGAGCTGTCAGTTGGTGCAGCTCTAAACAAAGCGTCATAGCGGGATCTACATGTGAAGCAGAATACATAGCAGCTTCGGAAGCAGCTAATGAAGGAGTCTGGATGAAGGAGTTCATATCCGATCTAGGTGTCATACCTAGTGCATCGGGACCAATGAAAATCTTTTGTGACAATCGAGCAATTGCCTTGGCGAAGGAATCCAGATTTCACAAGAGAACAAAACACATCAAGAGACGCTTCAATTCCATCCGGGACTTAGTCCGGTGGGAGACATAGAGATTTGCAAGATACATACGGATCTGAATGTAGCAGACCCGTTGACTAAGCCTCTTCCACGAGCAAAACATGATCAACACCAAGACTCCATGGGTGTTAGAATCATTCTTGTGTAATCTAGATTATTGACTCTAGTGCAAGTGGGAGGCCCAAGGAAATGTGCCCTAGAGGCAATAATAAAGTTATTATTTATTTCCTTATATCATGATAAATGTTTATTGTTCATGCTAGAAATGTATTAACGGAAACATAATACATGTGTGAATACATAGACAAACGGAGTGTCACTAGTATGCCTCTACTAGACTAGCTTGTTAATCAAAGATGGTTAAGTTTCCTGACCATAGACAAAGGAGTTGTCATTTGATTAACAAGGTCACATCATTGGTTGAATGATCTGATTGACATGACCCATTCCATTAGCTTAGCACCCGATCGCTTAGTATGTTGATATTGCTTTTATCCATGACTTATACATGTTCCTATAACTATGAGATTATGCAACTCCCGTTTGCGGAGGAACACTTTGGTACTACCAAACGTCACAACGTAATCGGGTGATTATAAAGGAGTATTACAAGTGTCTCCAAAGGCAGATGTTGGGTTGGCGTATTTCGAGATTAGGATTTGTCACTCCGATTGTCGGAGAGGTATCTTTGGGCCATCTCGGTAATGCACATCACTATAAGCCTTGCAAGCAATGTAGCTAATGAGTTAGTTACAGAATGATGCATTACGGAACGAGTAAAGAGACTTGCCAGTAACGAGATTGAACTAGGTATTGGATACCGACGATCAAATCTCGGGCAAGTAACATACCGATGACAAAGGGAACAACGTATGTTGTTATGCGGTCTGACCGATAAAGATCTTCGTAGAAAATGTAGGAACCAATATGGGCATCCAGGTCCCGCTATTGGTTATTGACCGGAGATGTATCTCGGTCATGTCTACATTGTTCTCGAACCGTAGGGTACGCACGCTTAAGGTTTCGATGACGGTTATATTATGAGTTTGAGTATTTTGATGTACCGAAGGAGTTCGGAGTCCCGGATGTGATCACGGACATGACGAGGAGTCTCGAAATGATCGAGACATAAAGATTGATATATTGGACGGCTATATTCGACTCGGAAAGGTTCCGGAAGTTTCGGAGAAAACCGAAGTGCCGGAGGGGTTACCGGAACCCCGGGAAGTAATGGGCCTTATTGGGCCAAGAGGAGAGAGAGGGCTGCGCCAGAGGTGGCGCCCCCCATGGGGAGTCCGACTGGACAAGGAGGGGCGCGCCCCTTCCTCTTCCTCTCCTCTCCTTCCTTCCCCTTCCTCCTTCCTAGTTGGACTAGGAAGGGAGTCCTACTCCCACTAGGAGGAGGACTTCCCCCACCATTGGCGCGCCTCCTAGGGCTGGCCGGCCCTCCCCCATGCTCCTTAATATACGGGGGCAGGGGGGCACCCCATGACACACAAGTTGATCCTTGAGATCGTTCCTTAGCCGTGTGCGGTGCCCCCCTCCACCATATTCCACCTCGGTCAAATCGTAGCAGTGCTTAGGCGAAGCCCTGCGTTGGTAGAACATCAAGATCGTCACCACGCCGTCGTGCTGACGGAACTCTCTCTCCCCGGAGCTTTGCTGGATCGGAGCCCGAGGAGCGTCACCGAGCTGTACGTGTGCCAAGAACTCGGAGGTGCCGGAGTAACGGTGCTTGGATCGGTTGGATCGCGAGGAGAACGTCTGACTACTTCCTCTACGCCAGATTGCTTCCGCTTCGGTCTACGAGGGTACGTAGACAACACTCTCCCCTCTCGTTGCTATGCATCACCATGATCTTGCGTGTGCGTAGGAAAATTTTTGAAATTACTACGTTCCCCAACAATTAACTCCCCCGTGAAGGATGAAGCCGCCATGAATGTCCTCCGACTGGAGTCTCGTGTCACTGCTGTAGTGGACTTCCTCGCTCGATTGAAGGCTGCGGTGTCGCGCATTGACTCGACACTCTGGCCAGATGAGACGCTTCAAAATGACCTCAAGCCTTTAATGACTCGACTTAATGACGTTCCAAGTCGAGTGCAGGAATGGAAAAAATCTTCTGCCAGGTGTGGCGCTGATGTTGCTCTGTCCCTGGTCCGCGTTCACTGCAAGGAGGCGCGAGAGGAAAAGTCAAGGCGTCCATCAAAGTTGCCAATACCAAGAAGTACGACTTCCAATCTTTCATGGAGACTTTCATTGCTGCTGCCACTCGGATCGCCGACGGATCGACTGGACCAGTTCGTCGCCTTCCAAATCCTCCACCCGAGGAGTAAAAAACTTCTATGCTTCGTCTTAAATTTGCCTCGGAATGCCGAGTGGTCTTGTAATCGATAAACTTTAGCAGGCTTGATGCCTGGGTACTTCTGCATCCGTAGGATGTTATCCGAACTTTACTTATCATCGAATATGCTTTCATTTGCCTTCGAGCGAACCTTGTTCTTCACTTGGAATATACTTCAGTGCTTGAGATGCAGCTCTGAGGTGGATCCAGTTGACCTACACTTCATTGATCTTGCAGGTAGGGATGGAGTTCGGATTGTACTTATGGCGCAGCTCCGCAGGAGAAGGTAACAGTCGACCTGCACCTCGTCGTCCTTGCGGATCGGAATGGAGCACATGATGTACTTGTGGCGTAGCTCCGAAGGAGAAGGTAGCAGTCGACCTGCACCTCGTCGTCCTTGCGGATTGGAATGGATTTCGTACTTAGGCGAGTACTGGATTGCAGCTAAGCCTCCGAGTGGGAGGGTTGCTCTCCACTCGGTAGGATTTTCAGATACTTAGGCGAGTATTGGACTGCAGCTAAGCCCCCGAGAGGGAGGTTCGCTCTCCACTCGGTAGAATTCTTCAAACTTAGGCGAGTACTGGACTGCTGCTAAGCCCCCCGAGTGAGAGGTTTGCTCTCCACTCGGTAGGATTTTTCAAACTTAGGCGAGTACTGGACTGCAGCTAAGCCCCCCGAGTGGGAGGTTCGCTCTCCACTCGGTAGGATTTTTCAAACTTAGGCGAGTACTGGACTGCAGCTAAGCCCCCAAGTGGGAGGTTTGCTCTCCACTCGGTAGGATATTTCAAACTTAGGCAAGTACTGGACTGCTGCTAAGCCCCCGAGTGGGAGGTTTGCTCTCCACTCGGTAGGATTTTTCAAACTTAGGCAAGTATTGGACTGCAGCTAAGCCTCCGAGGAGGATTTTTTGTGTCGTAGCTCTGAAGGGGAAGGCAAAAGTCGACATGTACTTCGTTGTCCTTGCAAAGCGCACATTGTATTAAATACTTAGGCGAGTACTTGGACTGCAGCTAAGCCCCCGAGTGGGAGGCTGGCTCCTCACTAGGTGGGATTTTCAACACTTAGGCGAGTACTTGGACTGCAGCTAAGCCCCCGAGTGGGAGGCTGGCTCACCACTCGGTAGGATTTTAAACACTTAGGCGAGTACTTGGACTACAGCTAAGCCCCCGAGTGGGAGGCTGGCTCACCACTCGGTAGGATTTTCAGATACTTAGGCGAAACGGATTCGCGGCTAAGCCCCCGAGTGGGAGGCTGGCTCTCCACTCGGCCGGGATTTTTCTTTACAAACTTAGGCGAAACGGATTCGCGACTAAGCCACCCACTGGGGCAAATTTCTCATGTAAAAGAAAAATAATAACAATCACTGGGAAAATTATAACATTCTTGTCTTTGATAAACAAACTACAGAGGTACTTTTATTACATCTCACCCGAGTGAGTACTTAAGTGTAAAAGGGGCGGAGCAGCTCCGCATTCCAAGCTCGAGGCTCATCAATCTTGCTATCGACGTTGTAACGATGGTACGCTCTGTTGTGGAGAACTCTAGTGATGATAAAATCCCGCTCGGTATGCTTTAGCCACGATGGTCCGAGAGGACGCATGATGACCATAGGTCCCCGAGTGGATATCATCAAGAATTATCTGACCTTCTTCTGGTGTTATGCACTTCTGGCCGACTCCAGTCGCGCTTTCTCTGTACAACTGTCCCTTGATCACAGTAAAGGCCTTGGATCAGCGGACGATCTATCGAGCCTCTTCTTCGTCCTCCGGGAGTTCTTTCCTTAGGATATACGCGATGTACGACACTGTCCAATCAGGAGTGATGACCACGACTTCCATGACCAGGTCGACCACAGCTGGGACCTCAACTTCAGTCGGATCGGTGGCACTTTTTAGCTATGGGGCTTCTTCGGTGAAGGGATCTTCTTGAATTGACGGTGTGTGGATGTGCTCCAAAAACACATCACTGGGAATGGCTTCCCTCTTGGACCCTATTTTCGCCAAATCATCAGCAGCTTGATTTTTCAGTCGGGGTACATGATGAAGCTCTAACCCCTGAAACTTCTTCTCTAACTTCCTCACTACATTGCAATAACCAGTCATGGCTGGTCTTCTGACATCCCACTCCTTCATCACCTGATTAACCAATAGATCTGAGTCGCCATAAACCATGAGGCGACGGACGCCGAGTGAAATGGCCATACACAACCCATACAACAGTGCTTCGTATTCTGCTTCGTTGTTGGAAGAATCAAAGTGAATCTGGAGCACATATATAAGATTATCTCCTCGGGGGGAAACCAATACTACCCCAGCACCGGAACCATTCAGCATCTTGGAACCATCAAAGAACATGGTCCAGCGCTCTGAGTGAACTTGAGTCGGCAACTGTTGTTCAATCCACTCGGCGATGAAATCTGCTATTGCTTGGGACTTGATGGCTTTCTCTGCCTCAAACTTGATATCAAGGGGAAGGAGTTCAATCGCCAATTTCGCTACTCGACCAGTTGCATCTCTGTTGTGCAGAATCTCTGATAATGGGGCGTCGTTGACGACTGTAATGGAATGATCAGAGAAGTAATGAGCAACCTTCTTCGCGGTAATATAAATCCCATAAACAAGCTTCTGATAATGAGGGTATCTTTGCTTTGATGGGGTCAATACTTCAGAAAGATAATATACTGCGCGTTGAACTTTGAAGGCCTTTCCTTCTTCTTCCCGCCGACCAAGTAATCAGATCGACGACTTGTCCTGTGGCTGCAATGTAAAGCAAGAACGGCTCCTTGTCGATTGGGGCAGCAAGCACCGGCTGGTGGAGAGCAGAGCTTTTAGCTCGCAAACGCTGCATCAGCTTCGAGTCCACTCGAACTTGTCTCGACTTCTTCATCACCGGTAAAGAGGCAATGCCTTTTCACCGAGGCGAGAGATGAATCGACTTAAAGCGGCCAAGCATCCAAGTAAGCTTCGACATCGCCGTGCACACGCATTGTATGCGTTTCATTCGGAGTATAGTGCCAACTTTTTCTGGTTGGCATCGATTCCTCGTTCGGAAACGAAAACCGAGTAACTTTCGCCAGAACTTCGAATGTGCACTTTGATGGATTAAGCTTGATATCATACCTCCCGAGATTGGCAAATGTTTCAGCAAGGTCACCAACAGGTCGTAACCTTTCGTGACTTGACCACAATATCATCCATGTATGCTTCCACATTCCGACTGATTTGAGTGAGCAAACACTTCTGAATCATCCTCATGAACGTGGCTCCAGCGTTCTTGAGGCCGAATGGCATGGTGACATAACAGAAGCACCCGAATGGAGTGATGAAAGCTGTTTTGATCTCGTCGGGTCCATACAGACGGATCTGGTGATAACCGGAATAGGCGTCCAAGAAAGACAACCGCTCACATCCCACAGTCGAGTCGACTATTTGGTCGATGCGGGGAAGAGGAAAATGATCTTTTGGGCAGGCCCGATTGATATGTTTGAAGTCGATGCACATGCGAAGTGATTTGTCCTTCTTAGGGACCATGACAACATTGGCGAGCCATTCGAAGTGGTAAATCTCTCGGATAAACTCTGCTGCTAAGAGCCGAGCCACCTCGCCAATGGCCTTTCTCTTCCGGACGGCGGACCGTCAAGATGTTCTTTGACAGGTTTAACTTTTGAGTCGACACGTAGACGATGCTCAGCCAGTCCCCTCGAACACCCGCATGTCGTGAAGCTTCCATGCGAAGATGTCCCAGTTCTCACGGAGGAACTGGATGAGCGCTTCTTCCTATTTCGAGTCGAGTGTTGTTCGTATGTGATTCGGAGCAGCATTGGGATCAGTCGGGTGAATATGAATCGGTTTCGTCTCACCGGGTGACTGAAATGCTGACTCCGTGGCGGGCTTCTTGGCTCGCAACAAATCACTCGGGTCCGCAGTTTTCTGGTACTCTTGCAACTCTACTACTGCCATCTGAGCATCAGCAATCTTAGAGCCTTTCTGAAAACACTCTTCTGCTTTCTTCCGATTGCCAGTGACAGTAATCACACCTTTGGGACCTGGCATCTTCAGTTTGAGGTATACATAACATGGTCGAGCCATGAAATGCGCATATGCCAGCCTCCCCAGAATAGCGTGATAAGCGCTCTCGAAATCCACGGCCTCAAAGGTCAACTTTTCCTTACGAAAATTCTTGTAATCACCAAAAACCACATCGAGAGAAATTTGGCCGAGTGACTCAGCCTTCTTTCCAGGACTGACTCCATGGAAGCTCATGTTCTTTGGTCTTTGAGTCTCGGACATCGGAATGCCCATCCCTTTCAACGTCTCTGCTTACAGTATGTTCAAGCCACTGCCACCATCCATCAAAACCTTAGTTAGTCGAGTGCCTTCGACGACTGGGTCGACCACCAAAGCTTGCCTCCCAGGGGTGGCTATGTGTGTCGGGTGATCAGACTGGTCGAACGTGATGGCGGTCTGTGACCATTTCAGATAACTGGGTGTCGCCGGAGCGACCATGTTCACTTCGGTTGATAAGTTTCAATCGACTTTTGCTTTCAACGTCAGCAAAAATCATCAGGGTGGAATTGACCTGGGGGTATCCACCGTCACTATCTTCCTTGTCCTCAACTTTGTCCGACTCCTTTTCCTTATCCTTGGGTTGTTTCCCCTGGAACTGCTGAATCAAGAGCCGACACTGTCAAGTGGTATGCTTTGGTTAAATGAGTTTACCCTCTTCATGTTTCTTCGTGTGAATGTGACATGGCAAGTCCAACACATCATTTCCATCTTGGTCTTTCACTTTCTTAGGGTTCCAAGGCCCCTTGGATTTCCCCTTGAACCTCCCTGGAGTCACGACCAAGGCTTCTCCAGGAGCAGCTGGCTCGGCTTTCCGCTTCTGTTTCCGACTGGAGTTCCATCCCCCGGTTTCATTAGCGGTTGACTTGTACTTGCCACTCCGGAGCCGATCCTCTTCTTCACCATTGGCGTACTTGGTGGCAATGTCCATCATTTGACTCAGGGTCATATCTCCGGTCCGACCGAATTTCAAACTTAACTCTCTGTTCTTAACACCTTCCTTGAAGGCACAGACTGCCTGATGATCAGATACATTCTCTACCGTGTGATGCAATGTAATCCATCTCTGGATGTAATCCCTCAGAGTTTCATTCGACTTCTGCACACACGACTGCAACTCTGTCAACCCTGCTGGCCGCTTGCAAGTTCCTTCAAATGTCTGACAAACACTCGGGCAAGATCTTCCCAAGTGTAAATGCTCATTGGTGCTAATCGATTCAACCATGCTCTAGCAGAGCCCTCCAACATAAGAGGCAGGTGTTTCATGGCCACTTCATCGTTGCCGCCGCCAATCTGAACAGCCACTCGGTAGTCCTCAAGCCAGGTATCTGGCTTGGACTCACCGGTGAACTTACTGACTCGCCAACCTGAAGTTGGGAGGAATCACCGCGGCTCTGATGGCTCTGCTAAAACACTCTGGTCCTGAGACGTGTACTCTGCTGCTGGCGGGTGCATTTCTGTCATGGACTTCTCGGTGAGCTCATATCATCGACCAAGCCTTGAACGATGATGGATCTCGCATCAAAGCCTGGTTCCCTGGGGTCGACTGGAATCCTTCGCCCAGCACTGTGCTGGCGTCTGTCATCTTGCTGTCGAGGCGCATACGACCCACCCCTTGGGGGAGGAGTGGGCACTCGACGTCGATCATCACGATCGAATCGGTCCTCATACTGATCACGCCGGCCTCCATGTCCCTCACGCCTCGGGGGCGAGTTGGTCGATGTCGCCAAGGGCAGAATCGTTCAACCGGGCAACCGCATGTTCCACGGTAATCCGATTGCACTCACAATGTATAGGGTTGAAGTGGTTCGGGTGCTGCCAGGCTGCGATGAGCTGTTACCTCCGATTCGACCCGCTGGGGCCGACGAAGAAGATGAGATGACCCTCAGCGCCTGCATAAACTGCCTCGCTTTGGTCAAGAGCCAGATTCGTTTGGGGCGGGGACACCACCCCACGCATAAGACCGCCCGATCGTGCCGGGCGAGAAGCCATGGCAAGAACGCCGCACGCTACCGGACCTGCCGGACATCCCTATGGCACAGATCCGGACAGCCCTATGGCATGTGATCCGGACGGCATTTACGACGACGACGACGGTACATTTACCAAAGTTGATAAGTACTTTGCGAACATGGGTGCGCCGACGAGTTCTGCGGGCCTCTTTCTCAAGAACCCAACCAAGACGCACCGCGATCTAGCTGGTACGGCGGAGAAATCCAATTGCAACAGCGCCGTCGGGCGTTCAGTTCTCGTGACACGCCTCCGGCTCCCGCTTTCACCGAGCCTCAGATAGCTGAGGTGCGAAATATTATCAGCCCCAACACGCTCAAGAAGGCGGTCTGTGAGAAGAACTCGGTCCCATTATAGGAGATCAAGAAGAAGGGACGCAAACGAAAGACTAACAAGGGCGCCGGTGCGAGCCAGCCGGCACCGAGTTCGATCCGTGCTCGGGACGGGCCACCTTCACCTAAGGATATCTCGAGGAGGGTGCATGTGGCGGGTAGGGCGATGCTACCGCCAAATATGCTGAATGCTGCAACCGGTGCTATGCGGAGTCTGCACGACAATGTTCTTTCTTTGGAGATGCGTCGTCTGAGAGAGAATGATGTGGCATACCCGGTTTTCATGGCCAAGGTGCCAGAGGGCAAGGGCTTTGTGGATGGCGACATCGGGGGTACGATCGTCCTGCGGTTTGATGAAATCTTTGCTATGTTTAACCTTCATCTGCTGCACTACACCTTCGTTCGGCTGTTTTCGCTGAGTATGGAGATGCGGATCATTAGAGACAAGACCCCGGACATCGTGATAGTCGACCCCTTCTACATACGTGCCAAGCAGTGAGCAGCGCTGGGGACCACCAAGTTGCGAGTTCACACCTCGAAGGCATCATTCTGGCAAACCTAGATAAGGATAACTTCCTTGTGGCTTACTTTCCCGAGTAAGTTATCCCTTAACCGCCCCGTAACATATGATTTCTTAGATTTCGATCGTTCTTTTTTTCTAACATTCCGTGTTACGTGCGGTGACACACATTGCACACTCATCCTCTTAAGCCCGAAATATTCCATGGCCACGTATTTCGATTCGAACCATAACTCCAAGATAGACTACACAAATGTCAAGAAAGTTCTTGATGATGTTCTCCTGCCACGCCAAATCTGGAGGCACCTTCACCAGGGCAGTTCGTAAGTATGGCAAGCACATGTTCTCACACACATGTCTGAAGTTCTGCTGCGTCAAGCAACCGGGTGGTCGAAGGATTCCTACTACGCCCTCCATCACATGCGGCGATCGTAAGGGACCATCATCAACTTCGCTACCAGATAATCTCAAAGATTGGGTCGCGAGCTTGTCGGCAGTCCGGGGACGACCTCGGACAAGAATTCTTTCGCACCAGTCGGAGTTTGCGGACATCATCCATCAAGATGTCCTTCATACCTCGGGGCAGTTCTTCCTCGATATCAACCGTCCAATAGTGAGATAGATGAAACGCTACAAATGCAGGTGACAGCGATCGCGATTTCATGACCATCACGATGACGGCGGCTTCATCCACGCTCCTGTCCGATGAGTCGAGTCAAAAGTAGTGATGTGTAGTTCTGAAACATTGATTGGCTCATGTTGTAATTAAACTTTAATGAATTCATATGTCTCTTTGGTTTGGACAGTCGTTCAACTTAGATCTAATCGATGCTATTTATTAGTAGGACCATGAATCGTGCTATTAATGTCTTGCTTTTCTCTTTCGATCCTTTTGTTGCATACTTACATATTGCTTATGTATTGTCTGTTGTTTGGATTGTGCATAGAGATGCCGTCGTATGTCGTGTACAAGGGTAAGGTTCCCGGAGTCTACGACGACTGGGAGGAGTGTCGGAGACAGGTTCACCGTTTCAGCGGTAATAGTTACAAAGGGTACACCACTAGGGCGGAGGCCGAATCTAGATACGCCCGCTATCTAGCGGGAGAGAGGAGGGAGCGTTGGAGGAACCAAATGAAGACCAGTTTGATCGCGATGATGCTCATCGTGATGACCGCGACTCTCTTCTATATGATGGTAGTTTACATGATCGATATCGACTTGTAATGTGAAGACAAACTCGATACTCGCGGTCTTGAGACTTGTAATGTTTTATCTTTGTTCGGTCTTTTGAATCCGGAGACTAATATGATGAATTGTATTCGGAGACTAATCTTCTATTGTATTCAATGAATCTGCTCTTGCTGTGTGCTGCTATCTATATTATGTCCAGTAATATATTTTGTAACCTGTGAAAAATTAGAAAAGTAAAAAAAAACCAAATATTCATACTAATGGCGCATTAGCTCAAGGTGCGCCATTAGTATGCCAAAGGATACTAATGGCACATCACAACAGAGTGCGCCATTAGTATGACAAAGCACATGGTTACGTATGGCCCCCCGGGAGGCACACTAATGGCGCATGGTGTTACATACTAATGGCGCACTGCATGGTGCACCATTAGTATACCAGATATTAATGGCGCACCAGTGGTGCGCCATTAGTAAAAAATACTAGTGGCATGCTACTAATGGCGCACCGGTAGTGCGCCATTAGTAGGCAAAACCGGTGCACCATTAGTCGGCCTTTTCCTAGTAGTGATTCCCTTGAGCTGACAGACTAAAATTCAGACCTGTATTATGAACTGTCACCATTACAGTCATAGGCTCGGGGACTTCATGAATTTAGGGATTGTGAGCAGAAATGGCGAGAGTCAGGTCTCTCTGGCTAGAACTAGAGATGTCAGAAGCAGTGATGGAGTCATTCCATGCTTGAAAGGCACTGTCAACAACATTATTCTTCGGAACAATGCCATCCTGAACCGATTAACCTTGAGCAGCGAGCCAGGCCTGAAAATTCATCAGATTTGGTGGCAATTGTGGCGGAGGAGCAGGCCATTCACCCCAAGCAGCATCAATCTGAACTTCGTCATCATCAGGGGCCTGAAGATTTGCAGGAGCCGCAGGAGGTGGAGCCCAATTCTGGGCAAACCAGTTGTGAACTTGTTGTTGATACAGCTGTTCCGCCGTCATGTCAGGCCAAAACTGGGGGTGTGGGTCGTCGTTGGGCGGCGATGGTTCTTCACCAGCAGGCGCTACCTCAGGCACAGCGCATTCCAATCGTTGCTGCGGAGGATAGTGACTTGAACAGTCCAGCAATCACACGCGCCTCCCAACTGGCGAACAACAAAGCTCTTGGGGATCAATCTCATGTGAATCACCTGCACTTGCACCATCACATATCTTCTGTCTTGCCTAGGGTTGTACCAAGAAATCAGACCGCCAAAGCCCCCTACTGACTTATTGATATAGAATTCAGTCGGGTAATCATAGGGGAAGCCGAAGTAGAGTAACCAAAGCTGTGGACCAAAGGTGGTGGAGCGGAGCGCGGCATTGTGCGGCACAAATGTAATTAGCAAATCTTCCTCCTCAAGCTCTAAAGGAGTCGCCACCGCAATATCTCTAGTGAAAGCATCCACAAAACCAAAGATTCCAATACCAAAGGGATGATCACTTGCCTCTGTGGTAAACAGTTGGGATTCATGCAGCATACCCTCAATGATGTCACAGATCTCTACCCGGCGATGAAGAGGGATGAAGTGGCTGGCCTCGGCGATGGCGAGGAATTCGTGATTGAGCAGCGGAATGGGGCTGACGACCATGCCGCTGCGAACCACCCTGTTGGCCGGCCCGGGTTCGACCGCCCAGCCCGGCGGGAAGAACAACACCGGGTTGAGGGGATAGTTCGCTATTGTTGCAGTGGAGAGAGCAGAGGTGGTGGGGGCGGTGGAGTGGCAGCTATAGGTGGAGGGGGTGAGGAGGCCGAGGCAGAAGCTGAACCGTGCGAGGAAGGAAGGGAATCAGCGCGGCGTTCCGGAATCCATTTCCATCTTTGTGTTTGACGAGATTTGAAACAGGATGCTAACACGTGTCCATTGTGACCACGGCCAGTGCGTCGGATCATAGAGCGAGCCTTCAAGTTTGGTATATTTTGGTGCATGGAATCAACAGACGCAGATAATCCGGGCGCAAGCACAGGATTAATTGATTTGACCGCAATATCAATATTCGGAGGGCAAGCCATGGCTTTATGTCCAGGAACTGAGCATTTAATGCAAATAATACGAGCTGGGCATGAAATCTTTGAGTGGCCCCATTGTAGGCATTTTGCACAAAAAATTGCCCAATTATTGGCTAAATCAGAGATCTCACCTTACTGTCTTTGGGCTGGGCCAGGTCTGCCTTATGTTTGGACGTTAGAATTGGTGGCCAGTTAGAATGGGGAGGAGCATATTTGTAGGCCGATGTCATGTAATATTGCGAGGGAGAGGGGTATAGAGCATTGACCACACATTTAAAGGAGTCCAATAAAAGATAAATATCGTCCTGGGATTCCTCTAATTCAGCCTCACATAAATAAGATTCCGAGAGAGAAGAGGCACCATTAAGTCCAGGCAATAAATGATGATTGACCGATTTCTTTGTTCCATCAAGAGAAGGAATATTTGAATTTTGAACTTCATGTTATGCTATTGACAATTTGGCACTTGGAATTGGGCCGGATGATGAGGCCTCAGCAGCATGCTTGTTCGAAAAAATCCATATGATCAAGATGAATAAGCCCGAATTTGCATAACGGAGAAGTTGAGGGGCAGACTCTAGGAGCATTATCTTGTAAGAAATGTAGAGAGGTTTTAACAGCAATAGGTCGACGACTAGAGAGCTCCTGCAAGGTTTCATCTACATGCCACCTATTGGTGGATGTTGTGATCGTCCGAAAACGACCATTGAACAAATAGAAATGACAGATAAATCCGGCCAAATGCGGTCCCGAAGGCCATAGATGAAATGCCCCACTTTGTTATTGGCAACCGAAAACTGAAAAGCCCGAGGTTGAAGTTGGATCACATTGAAGCCAGAGCTAATTCCACAAATACAGCATTGTAAAGCAATGCCCATGTAATCAGTTGAGAGCGGGAAAGAAGGCGGCGAGAAAGAAACCACCAAGAAGAACTCCTTGAGGTCTCGAGAGGAGAGAAATGAACAGTAGAGCCATATTTTCTTATCACCTGGTCGGCCAAAGCAAGGCCAGGACCAAAGTCCCAATGTAGGAGACCCTCCATGGGTCACAGGACTAGCAATCGCCATGAACTCCGGCGGTGGTGGTGGTGTTGTGGGAGGAGGGAGAGGGGGAGAGGAGAGGTGGGAGAACCATCGTTTTACTCGTTGATAGAAAAAAATGTTGCATCTAGGGTTAGTATTTTTTGTTATTGCAACTTATGTAACATATCATCGAACTCACAATCATGTTTGTTGTTACTTTGTGTAGGCAAGTATTACCTTGTAGATGCTGGTTATCCTAACCAGATGGCTATCTAGCACCGTGACAAAGGAGAACGCTATCACGACCCCGACTTCCAAAGAGGTGCACCTCCAACTACTCTAGTATAGAAGTTCAACCGGATCCACTCTTCCAAGCGCAATACCATAGAGAGAACCTTTGGTGTGTGGAAGATGAAATGGCAAATCTTGCTCAAGATGCCAAACTACTCGATTAGAACATAAAAAATGATTATTGCAGCTACCATGACACTACACAACTACATCCGTCTCCATGACAAAGAGGATCTTCATTATCTTTGGTGCAAGTGGGATCCGGATTATGTTCCAACTATTCCGGAGAGTTAAAAGAAGTATGTTATTCCTCCAAATGCATCGGATGTTTCAACACCAGCGGAAAGTGTTCCCAACATGGATTTGTTTAGACACGAACTAGTTACCGCCATTGCTCTAAGTTGGTGAAGTAATCATGCATGTTCATGTCTTTAGATGTGTGACCATTTTGATTTGCAAACTTTATATGCAAATTGACACAACATGTTCTTTAAGCTTTTGTTGTATGACACATGACAAAACGGGTCATTCATCTTTATTATAACTTTTCTTAACTGGTAATATTTGTGATCTTCTGGAAAATACTTTTGTGCTGTACTTTGAACACTACATTTCTAAAAATAGCTCTCTGGATATCTCTTTGTACAGCCACAAAATCTCAGGAAATTGCTCCTCTAAAGATGGATAAGGATAGAAATACATTTGTGCTATATTTTGAACACTACAGTTATAAAAAAAAGCTCTCTGAATAGCTCTCTGTACAGCCACAAAATCGCAGGAAATTGCTCCTCTAAAAAAAAGGATAGTAATCAGCCCAGCCATCCTTCCTCTATTTCAAAATAGATCAGTCAAAGAAAGGGTTCGTGTCTGTGTTGCAAGATGTGAAGTTGTCTAATACTCAAAACCCGATCACGAAAGAAGATAGAGAGAGAATGAAAGTAATTCTCTATGCCTCAGCCATAGGTTCTATAAAGTATGCCATGCTGTGTACCAGACCTATTGTATACCTTGCCATGAGTTTGGCAAAGGGGGTACAATAGTGATCTAGGAGTAGATCACTGTACAACGGTCAAAATTATCCTTAGGTACCTAAAGAGGACTATGGAAATGTTTCTTGGTTATGGAGGTGATAAAGAGTTCGTCGTAAAGATTTATGTCGATGCAAGCTTTGACACTAATCTAGATGACTCTAAGTCTCAATCCAGATACCTATTGAACATGGGAGCAATTAGCTAGAGTAGCTCCATGCAGAGCATTGTAGACATAGAAATTTGCAAAATACATACGGATCTGAATGTGCCAGACCCGTTGACTAAACTTCTCTCACAAGCAAAACATGATCACACCTTAGTACTCTTTGGGTGTTAATCACATAGCGATGTGAACTAGATTATTGAATCTAGTAAAATCTTTGGGTGTTGGTCACATGGCGATGTGAACTATGGGTATTAATCACATAAAGATGTGAACTATTGGTGTTAAATCACATGGCGATGTGAACTAGATTATTGACTCTAGTGCAAGTGGACTGAAGGAAATATGCAATAGAGGCAATAATAAAGTTGTTATATTTTCTTATATCATGATAAATGTTTATTATTCATGCTAGAATTGTATTAACCGGAAACTTGATACATGTGTGGATACGTAGACAAAACACAGTGTCCCTAGTAAGCCTCTACTAGACTAGCTCGTTAATCAAAGATGGCTAAGTTTCCTAACCATAGACATGTGCTGTCATTTGATGAACGTGATCACATCATTAGGAGAATGATGTGATGGACAAGACCCATCCATTAGCTTAGCATCTTGATCATTCAGTTTTATTGCTATTGCTTTCTTCATGGCAAATACATATTTCCTTCGACTATGAGATTATGCAACTCTCGGATACCGGAGGATACCTTGTGTGCTATCAAACGTCACAATGTAACTGGGTGATTATAAATATACTCTACAGGTATCTCCGAAGGTGTTTGTTGGGTTGGCATAGATCGAGATTAGGATTTGTCACTCCATGTATCAGAGAGGTATCTCTGGGCCCTCTCGGCAATGCACATCATAATAAGCCTTGCAAGCAATGTAACTAATGAGTTAGTTACGGGACGATGCATTATGGAACGAGTAAAGAGACTTTTCGGTAACGATATTGAACTAGATATGAAGATACCGACGATCGAATCTCGGGCAAGTAACATACCAATGAAAAAGGGAATAATGTATGTTGTCATTGCGGTTTGACCGATAAAGATCTTCGTAGAATATGTAGGAACCAATATGAGCATCCAGTTTCTGATGTTGGTTATTGACCAGAGATGTGTCTCGGTCATGTCTATATAGTTCTCAAACTCGTAGGGTCCGCACACTTAACGTTCGATGACGATTTAGTATTATATGAGTTATGTGATTTGGTGCCCGAATGTTGTTCGGAGTCCCGGATGAGATCACAGACATGACGAGGAGTTTCAACATGGTCGAGAGGTAAAGATTGATATATAGGACGATGGTATTCGGACACCGGAAGTGTTCCGGAGAGTATGTGATACTTATCGGGTCATCGGAAGGTGTTTCGGGTACCTCGGCAATCCTATGGGCCATATGGGCCTTGTGAAGGAACACACCAGCCCACAAGGGGCTGGTGCGCCCTTTAAGGCTATAGGAGGAGGAGAAGGAAAGGGGGGAAGGGAAAGAAAAGTGTGGATTAGAATTCCCACTTCCTTCCCTCACCCCCCCCATCTTTCCTTCCCCTTCATGCATACATGGAAAGGGGGGCGCAGGGCAAGGTAGGGCCCCTAGGGGGCGGCAACCAACCCTAGGGCGCCCCTGGCTTCCTCTCCTCCCCCTCCCACCTATATATATGTGGGGAGGGGGCGCCTAGAACATACAACAACAATCATTAGCCGTGTGCAGCGCCCCCGCCACAGTTTACACCCCCGGTCATAGTTTTGCGGTGCTTAGGCGAAGCCCTGCGAGAATCACTTCACCATCACAATCACCATATCGTCATGCTGACGGAACTCATCTACTTCCTCAGCACCTTGCTTGATCAAGATGGCGAGGGACGTCATCGCGCTGAACGTGTGCAGAACTCGGAGGTGTCGTACTTTTGGTACTTGATCGGTCGGAGCTAGAAGTTCGACTACATCAAACGCGTTGTCAAACGCTTCTGCTTCAGTCTACGAGGGTACGTAGACACACTCTCCCCTCTCGTTGCTATGCATCTCCTATATAGATCTTGCGTGAGTGTAGGAATTTTTTTTTTGAAATTGCATGCTACGTTTCCCAACAGGTCTTGGAGCAGCAATGGAGGTGATGGAGATTGATCATGAATGATAATGGTTGATGGCCGGCTAGGGTTGGAGGTGTGTATATAGGAGGCATCATTGGGTCTTCTCTTTTGATGTAGTTTCTCTCCTTTGATCCAAGGGCTCTAGATGAGCCAAATCCAATCCCAGTACCTCTGTGGCGGTCAAGGAATTTATGGGAACAAACATAGATGAAATTTGTGAAGAATCATGGAAGATTTGGGGGAATTCACAGCTTTTTGGGCTTGGTACGACCGCCAGTATGACCCCTTTAGTGTATCGGCCGCCATTTCTTTATATGAAATCCAATTTGGGCATTCTTGGTGATGGTGTCCTGGACTAGGGAGTGCTAACCTAGTCAGCCCGTTGTCCTCAGGCCGGGCCGGTGGGCCCTCATTTTGCTCAAGTTGGACTCTGAAAGCTGCACGTAGAGGACGTGATCAAGATTACATGTGCCGAAGACTGAACGTATACTCCAAGATTTCTCCTACCGCATCCATGCCTAGATACCAACCATGTAACCCTAGATGCCCTACCTGGTGTGTATATAACCCAAGGGATTTAGCCCGTAGAGGGGACTTGAACACAATCTCATTAACCTAGCCCTAGGGTGAACACATTTTACGATCTCGAGGTAGATCAAACTTGTACTCGATACATCTCCAACAATATCAACAAGGGCAGGACTTAGAGTTTTACCTCCATCAAGAGGGCCCGAACCTGGATAAATATTGTCTCCCTTGTTCCTGTTGCCATCTGTCCGAGATTCGCAGCTCGGGACCCCCTACCCCGAGGTCCGCCAGTTTTTACACCGACACCTGGGCTCATTGGAATCGCATGAATGAGCCGAATACACGTACGTCATTGGACATTTAATTTGAGAACTTTAAAAAATGTTATATTTCAACACTTCAATGGCTTGTTTCTGGTGTCTAGAAGTCCTCTATAATGATCCCAACCTTGCCTGTTTCATCGTGCTTGGTCCACGGTTGATGGTTAAATCCTACCAACATACCCCCCACCCCCCTCAATGTACTTGATCGCATGCTTTTATGTTAATAAAACAAAGCACTTTGTGTAGTATCTTTAGTTCCTTATGATTAATGCAAACCCAACTACCTTCCTTAGAACTAGAAGGTGTCACGTGGTTTGCCGCGCCGTTCTTCAGTCGTGAGTTAAGACTCCCTTTTTTTCCGCAACCTATTACAGTCAGTTGCTTCTTTCTGGGTTTTAGTTCTATTGGGTTGGCTTTTAGTTATGTTGGTGTTGTACTTTTCATTGGCTTCACTCTTGGTGAAGGAGGTATTTATTGTGCGGGGAGGATGGAGCTATCCGATGCGTGGCTGGTGTATTCTTACACGCGCCTCGGTTTCAACGTCAACTGGTGGTGGTTAAGTGAGCCGCTTTTTGTAGCCGTGTGCTATTTTTTTCATCTAACATCGTCGTAGGGAGTTAGCTTTCTATAATTATGTGCTTGCACTTCCTAGTTGAGCAGCCAATCTGAATGGCTCTTGCGGGTTGTCAGCGCTTGGGTGGCTGATTTTGTCTCCCATGATGGTTGCGCAAAGCGTGGTAATTTTTTGCACCTATGGTTATTTATTGTTAATTTGGGTTGACTAGGTGTTCATTATTTTTAGTTATTCGGCTGAGTTAGGATGTTTGTGTGTGTTCTCTATAGTAGAGAGGGCCTTGGTTCGTATTTCCCGCTCCTTGATGCTTTTAGAGGTTAAGGTTGGTGCTTCTCATGCTCTATCGAATGCAGTGGAGCACGGAATACATGTCCACCTTGAGATTGTCATGCCTCTACCATGCCGCCATGCATGCTTGTACAACAGTCATGCGTGCTAACCTGTCTACAATGGAGACCGTCATGCCTCTACGGTGCTACCATGGTTGTCCAACAGTCACGCCAGATTAAACAACGTGTTATGGCTGATGTCGGTAGCATTGTGGAAGACACACCCAGTAGATTAGTGAGATAAATTAGTGGACATGATGAGAAGCAATCATGGATTTCCTTCCAAGTTAAAGACATGATCTTGTATCCCTGGAGGCAAGGCCCTTCATTGCATGGGCAACTGACTAACTTATATTGTAGAACACCATGGCCTCCTCCTTTGCAAGGAAATTCATGTGTCCGCATTGATACCCTGGATTGGGGTCAGGTCAGTGGGGTGAATTGGTGCTTGTGTATCGGAAATTGCAGGGCACACACCTACCAAGCCTTGCCCCGTCACTCGACTGTCTCGCAATTCATGAAGTAGTTGGATTTCGCACGAGGGCACACTAAGTTTTAAGTTTCAATCATTAAAACTTACGACTTTTCGTCTGAAACTTATGCTTTTCTCGCTCGCTCTTACCAAGTTTTATAGATAAAATTTCAAGACAATTTTTTTGTCGATAGGCACAAAAATCCTAATTTTATCGTACACTCATACTAAGTTTCAAGAGTCGAAACTTAACATTTATTTTCAAAATTCATCAAAACTTATTCAAAATGCATCTTATTTGAAAGACCTCATCACAAGAAAAATGAATATGAAAGCGTAACTTTATTTAGACTTTTTGTTCAAAGATATAAAAGTTAAAAAAACAAAAGCCAAAAATAAAAATCACGCCCGAGGGACTGGATACCTCAAGACCTTTGTGCCACGAATCCTCCTTCGCTTGTGTATGCATCATATGTTCACTGATACTAGCATATGGAAGTCCATCATAAGTGCCAACGCTATAGAACGGATGGGGCAATGTTCTGACAACATGTACCAATAACATTAGCTCTGCCCAGCAATTCTAGTTTTCTGTTGCCGCCTTTGTCCCCATTATCCGCTTATCAACTCTTGCCAGCTTTCCTATAGTCATATAGGACCACACACACATATACAGTATTTTGCTAATAAACAACCAAATTTTTAGGCCTCTATATATATAACAATGTGAACAACCTCATGGTGTTGGACATGGATCTCAACCTTTTCAGCAGTAATATGGCACAAAAAAATGGGCATTTGCTCCCCATTGTCGTTCTAGCTTCTGCATAATAAATAGACTTGAATGACAAATTCCTGATGCTACTGGCAACCGGGTTCAACAGATTGATATGAAATAGATGGGAACAATTTAAGTGAAACATAACTGCAAATATAAGGCGATGCAATGAACATTACACTGAACCTTGCTCACAACTTATATAGATGTGTTTAAATTTAATCCAGCACTCATTATATATTGGCGCACGCACACACACAAACTAAGGAGCACAAACTAATGGAGGAAGGGAAAGGTTGAGGAGGGCCCCAACTTCTTCAGTTCACTGCCATTCACGAGGAATATGAGAAGTGCTATTCAGAGTTTCAGACGCAGGAAGCGTCCAGTGCACCGACATGCGGGGAGTAAGCTGCTGGTGTCGAAGGGTTCGGCTACGCCACAGTAGGGGAGATGCCAAGTGACTATGTAGCGGAGCTGGAACAACGTTAAAGATTTGTTTTCTTATGGAATTTTCAGACAAAGCATAAACACGACGACAAATGCGTTTTCAGAGAATCCAGACTGAGGCTAAGCTCTGGGCGTATGCTAGCACTTGCAGAACGCCCTTTGAACCAGACTGAGTTCCCAAGCTCTACCTTCAATTTAGGGCCTTTCTTTCTGTTTCTTTTCTCTTTTGACGTCCTAGCTTTTTTTGTGTGGGAAAACTTTCGATCTATTCATCATCAATCATGGCAGTACAACAAACACTATAAATAATAAAATTACATCTAGATTCGTAAACCACCCAGCGACGACTACAAGCACTGAAGCGAGCTGATGGCGCGCCGCCG
>CM038675.1:736124166-736138231 GCA_021605145.1 Aegilops bicornis | reverse complement strand
AGCTTTGTCCCTGTATTCCTTCTAATCATAATGAAAGCAGGCAACTGCATTTTGTAAAACAAAAGTGCAGAATTTATAAGGAATTACCATGTGAGGTGTGAGCAACTGATAAGTTTTCTTTGAACCATAAACGACACATCAGCGAAGCACTTGCCCAAAATGCAACCTAGCCTATAATACGCTTTAACCTGAATGTAAAACTGAGAAACCTACGACATGTGAATAAATAAAATCTATGTCTGCCTTTCTTTGACCTGGCATAATCAATAAATAGAATCAAGAGTTGATTGAGTGTTAGAAACCAAAGGCTGTAAATCATACCAAAGAAAATAGGAAGGATCAAGACATAAACACAAATGTGTATGTCCATTGTCTGAGAAGCAATCTGACTTTTCTAGCATAACTTATCTATTATAAAATCTTTTTGATACATGCAAAAACACATGTGCTGCCTCAAATTCCAAACTGGATAATGTAGAATCACTCAGTGGAAAGTTGCTGTTGGAGCCATCTTCATCAACTCTCGAGCTTTGATGACCATCTGTGAGTAGTCGTCCTCGTACTATGGGTCCATAGGAGTAGCTATGTGGCATCTTCCACCCTTGTTTCTTCAGTAGAAAGACCACACGAGCCACCTAAAATGATTGTGCTCAATCTGATGTATTTCTCGATGTGTTTGTTGAGTGTGATTAATTGTCACTTAATAATCGAATTATATATTGAGTAATATTTGGTTTTTTTGGTTCTTTGCTGCATGATTTATAGATGTACATGCTCTCCGATCTACTGGTTTGGCACTTAATTACCATGTTTAGATGAACGGTCTCCTAGGAGTGGTGTATGTTAGTTGGGTTTAACCTTGCAAGTAATCTATCTCGATGACAATAAGATAAAAAGGCTTGTACTGTGTTTTGCCTGAGGATAAAAAAAGTTACTTTCCTAGTTGTCCTGGTGATGAGCTGGAAGGTAAAGAGAATATACTATCAATGTTATGACACATTGCTTTAACAAAATGCTCTATTTTACTTAATACTTTGATATACATGATGGATTTTCATTCTTGAAGTGAAGCCTTAGCTACAGGTTTAGTTGGATTGACAATCTCACTAGAAGTGATGAGGACCAAGTACAAGTCCCTTAACTGAATACAATGCTGATCATTGGATCGTAGGAGAACTCTGCATGTCAAATGAGAAAAGTTGCTTCTTGCTACAAACCCTTGCGCTTGGGGGCAAACAACAATTTCGTTGGAACTTAAGAACAAGGAACATTCATAACACAAACTAACACATATACATATAACCATTTGTATTATCAGACCCATTTTTTGTTATTATTAAACACCAACATATAACAATTGGTCAATTGACCATATTAAAATTGAAAAACAAATCCTTACAAATAAAATTGAAGACAAAGTCATACCATAATGCATGGGTTGTGACGAGGGAGAAAGTCTGGTACATAAAACATCATCAACAATACAAACGAAGTAAAGTTTGGGGAAATAACTTCTTCGAAATATGCTTTCACCCCGCTTTATAAATAAATTCATCATCACGTACATACAAAGGGTTCAAGTACAGTAGAGTAAAATAGACTAATGGAGCACCAACACAAACACGCCCAAGGAAAGCATGAAAGAAAGTGAAAAAAGACTACCAAGTGGCCGTAGTCTCAGGGGGGGGGGGGCCTACAACGAGGCAAGATGGCGCGCGGTAGCAGTCATAGCATCCATCATAGCGCCCACGCGATCGCGTTCTCTTTGTCCAGATTGGGGAAATAACTTAGACAAAGATATTAATCTTGTTCTCCGGGACTCTACTTTCACCATCATCTTCACCTTCTTCTTCTTCTTCTTCTTCTTCTTCTTCTTCTTCTTCTCCTTCCATGTTTTCGGAAGGTTCCGGCTTCTGAAACCTGTCAGCGAACGTCTCCATCCCCATGAATGACAAGAGGAACCAAACATGAGTGAGTAGTTCCATAACTTCACTCATGTTCTTGGCGTGCAAGTACCCCCTGCACCTACCAGCAGAGTAGCATAGCATCTCCACCCATACCGCCTGGACCACCTCCCACCTCTCCACTTCCCGCAGATCCATCAACCCTTTGGCAAGCTTGCATGCCTTGGGAACCAGAGACCCAATTGCCCTGGCGTCATCTAACAAGGAAAATAGTTGGACCCAGAAAAGAATACCATGCATAAGTCCTCTTTCAGTGTCCAGCGCATACTTGCTGCGTAGCACTAACTCGACATCTTCACAGGCGACGGTGAAGGTACCGATCCTCGACCGGGCATAAGCATCTCTGGATGGAGGGAGAGCAGGTAAGCCATGTAGTTGGATATCACTCTGCTTCTAGTGGCACACTCTTGGCCGTGAGCGGTTGTGCCTTGGTGGTGAAAGCAGAGGTCTGTGGCGATATGCCAGAGAAGGATGCTTCTATCGAACGGCATCTTCAAGCTCCACCCGAGATGATGCTGATGCCTTAGAGCCCACTGGCCACTCCGACTATTGAATTTCCTATAGCTGGCATCGTCGTGGATATATCCTTTCCAACCATCCCTGACATATCCATGAACCAACTCTGTAACTTGGAGTAACGATGGTTTTGCTGCGTGCTCTATATAGCAATGCACATTGACATAGTCCTTGCAGAAGACAAGTGTGGCAAGCTTCATCAAAACAGTGGGCCGCTTCTTACGAGCACAGAACGACAAGAGGTTATATTGGGGAACCTTTTTTGTTGATCCTATGAGCACGATGGAAGGACCGAGGAAGACCGATATGAAATCCAACAGTGCGGTACACCAAAACAAGATGTAGGTTACCTTGACATCTGTTGTGTTGTAGTCATGATATATGTGGTTTGTGGAGAAGAGGATAACAGAAGCTAAGGTTAGGAACGGAAGGCAAACAAGCGAAAAGCAGATATAGCTACTGAATATGGTAGGTAGTTTTGTGTAGAGGAGGAAAAACATCTCATTAAGCATGGCTGCCGACAAACTATTTGCATGTTGGTAATCAAGGGCCATTGAAAGTTTTAGGCTTTTGATCCGACTAGAGTATGGAGCTGATATGTCTACTAGTGACCTGTAGGCATTTACCTTCAATGACTGATCCCATGCGAGGTTTTCAGCTTGCTTTTGATCAGTGGCCAGCTCTGGCAGATTCTTGATTGCTTCTTGCACGAATTCTTCAAGCAGGATGTCCTTCTCTTGGGTTTCTTCTCTAGTTTTGCTTCTAGTAAAGTACCAATCCCATGAGCAACCGCACATTGCTTTCCAACACAATGAGATGCTCTGTTTCTTTCTCGTGGACGTAGAGTAAGTGGCGATCATGGTATTGATACTGGCAGTCTTCAGAGCTAATGGCTTCTGGATGGATCTGATTATCCCGACGACGAACAGTAAGATCCCAGACTGCAGTAACCTCTTTTCTCCGCCAGAGCCAGACCAGGACTTGCAGAAGACGTAGATGGCCACCACGACCTGGGACACTGCGGTGATGCCGTGCCGCGTCCACAGCTCGTTGTCTTCGATGCTATAGGCGGTCATCATGTGCTGGCCTCCGAGGTGGATGAGGAGGACAGGCGCCCATAGCACCTCCAGGCCGGCGGCGAGCTGCTCCTTCTGCCTGTGGCGGTTGAAGAGGGTGGCCAGGGCGTATATCGCCAGAGCATCCCCGCCTAGGTAGGCGAGCCAGATGAAGAGCTTGGGCAGAGATGAGAGGGCACGCCTACGCACATAGGAGGAGAAGAAGAGCATGCACTGGACGAAGAGGCTGCCCAGCACCAGTACACGCAGTTGCCACTCATCCCACCATTGCACGGCGCCTGAGAAATCCATCGCCAGCTTCCCTCTCCCTCTCTCTCTCTTGGCGTGTGTACGCATGTAGTGTCCACGTTCTCTTCTTTGGTCTCCCATCGCTACAAGAGATGCATTCGCTCGCACGAACAAAGAGGTTTTTGTTCCTTGCGTGCTCAATCGTCATAGTTTCCCTGGTATACGAAGATGCTCTATCGCGGTGATGCTCGTACGTAGATCTTCATTTCTTTTGTGCTCTTTTATGGATTCCTGTCCCTGGAGTGATTGCTTTTCACTTTACTTTATCCCTTGCTTGTTCGTTGTTGTCACAGGTGAATTAGTCACCAAGGCTGCACGCAAACGCGCGCGAGACTTTGCTTGTTGGCGACCACAATCGATCGAAGCCGAACGTACTAATCTGAGCATCGATCATGCATGTGTCCCCTATGTACTCATCTGAACTCTCTTGATAGATATTGTTGAGTATCGTGATTATTAAAAAAGCTAAGATAGCGTAGGATATTATTTTACCTTAAATAATACTTCAAGATGATCATGTACTCCTATATATATATATATACTCAAGCAATACAAATATCATATTCCACCAAATCTCTCTATCACTTTTAACATGGTATCAGCCTTACATCGATCCTAAACCCTAGCCGCCGCCGCTTCCGCACCGTCGCCCGTCCCGGACGGTCGGCCTCCATGATCGCCACCAGGGCCACGCTACCCGTGCATTTAGGGTTCGTCCGCCTGTCGTGTTGACCGGCTGCCCTAGAGAGTCCTTTTTCCGAGCCCTTACTCCGGATTTTTCTCTCTCCCACCGGTCATCTTGATCGGCGTTTTTTTTTGTTTTTCCGATCTATGCTTAATCGGTTTGCGTCGCCCGCCGACTCCAGCGACCCCCGCGAGCCTCTACTTCGACTCCAGCGCGACCAGCCGGCCTCTCCTTCGACCCGGCGGCCACCCGTGCCGAGGTGGCCCGTCAGGGCCAGCCGGCTTCCGTGCCTTGGCCCGCCCGTCGCCCTGCACCGGCCATCACCGCACTGTCCCCAAGTTCAGGGCGCCCCACCACCGACCGAGCAACGGGCTGCCGTTGCGTCGCCCCATCGGGCCGCAGAACCGCCCCCCTGTGGTTCTCACCACCGATCCGCGTCGTCGTTGCGTCTCCACTTCGGGCCATAGCGCCGCGGCTCGTGGTCCCCGACATCGCCCTGAGGTCGTTCCCATGGTTGCACCACCCCGCGCGCTGCCGCTGCGTCGCCCCATCGGGCCGTAGTGCCGCGGCCCGCGGTCAACCACCGCCCCAAGGTCGTTCGCTCCAGGCCGTCCCCGAGGCTGCACCGACCATCGTGCTGCCACTGCGTCGCCTCGTCGGGCTGTAGCGAGCATGGCACGCTGTCCCTGCAACCGCCCTGAGGTCTTCCCCGACGTCGCCCCGACCAACGCCCTGCCGCTGCGTCGCCCATTCGGGCCATAGCTGTCGTGGTTCTAAGCCTGACAGTAGAATGGGGGTAGGTATGGAGAGGCAAGATCCTAGCTATGGAGTAGTTGTATACGCAAGATGTTTACGAGTTCAGGCCCTTCTCGGAGGAAGTAACAGCCCTACGTCTCGAAGCCCGGAGGCGGTCGACTGTATTATATGTGTATGAGTTACAGGGGTGCGAACCATTTACACTGAGGAGGGGGGTGGCTTATATATAGTTCGCCAGACCCCCTCCAGCCCTCAGTTATGTAGGGATTAAGGTACATTAAGAGAGGGAGTTACTGGTAACGTCCCACATAAAGTGCTATGATGACCATAAAGCCACTTAATGACCGACCGTATGCAGACTGACTGTAGATCTTCTGGCGGTCGAGTGGTTGGCTGGTGGTCGAGTGTCTTCAGGTCCGTCGAGTGGAATCCTTCCAGGTCGACTGAAAGGTGTTTTCTTCAAGAGATGTCCTTGGGGAGGGTATCTTGGACAGGTTCATGACCCTACCCTAGGTACATGACTTCATCAGTAGCCCCCAAATGGATCGAGGTTTGAGTGGGGAAGGAGTTGAGAACTCTTCCGACCCACTTTTTGTGTGATGAGCACGTCTTGTCCTGGATCAATAAGCTAGGGTGACGGCTTCAACTTCTTTTTCAGTCGCCTTGATCCATTCTTTGTATCTGTCGAGTGTGTTTTTTGTACTTGGTGAACTCCGAGTGACAGGACGGAGGAAATCTTCTGTCTGACGATTTGCTCTGCGGCGCGCGGATTTAGCGGGATTCGAATTTTCGGGAAACGAGCGGGGCGGAGGAAGCCGCAGTAATCGGACGGGATAAGGCAAGGACGCCTCGATCTCCGCGCCACCTTTTTCGCCATGTATCGCGCGGGCGACTGTTGCGGGATTTGACAGGATCGCCTGGGCCTACCAGTCAGTCACTCGGAAGCAACCTCATATAAGGCCCTGGACCGGGGTTTTTTGAACAGTGCGTTCCCCTTTCCTCCTTCCTTCCTCAGATTCATCCGCCGCGAGCGATTCCACCTCAGTGCCGCCGTTCCGTGCGCGTTTCGCCGGCGACAATGGTGAAGGAGAAGACGGCGGCTTTGGAGCGGGCGAAGAAGGCGATAAGCGAAAGCGAAGGAAGAAGCGACCGGTCAGGCGGATCTTCGTCGAGGGCCGGCTTGCCGCAGGGCTGGATCCAGGGCGACTGGATCCGCTAGACGATCAGCCAGAAGGATCTCGACGACATGGCCAATGAAGGACGGATCCTCCATGGAACAGCGCGGCTCCCGGGGAAGGAGTGGACGCCACAACCTCTGGAGGGTGAGTGCGTTCTCTTGGCCACCCATGTCGACCGCGGGTTTTCTCTGCCGCCTCACCCTTTCTTTCGGGGATTTCTGAACTTCTTTGGGGCACAACTTCACCACTTCACTCCCAACTCTATCGTGTATCTTGCTGCTTTCGTGTTGCTGTGTGAGAATTTCTTGGGTTGCCGTCCTCATTGGGGCCTTTTCAAGCACATTTTCACTTGTCACTCCCAAACGGTGAAAAAGGCCAATCCGAGTGACGAGAGAACTCAAGTGATTCAGATGTGTGGGGGTCTTGGGGTCCAAATGAGAGGAAAAAGCTCTTTTCAGGCCATGATCTTTCCCGAGTCAGTCCGTGGATGGCAGTCGACTTGGTTCTACTGCAAGGACCAGCCAACGCCAGGGCAGTCGACTGGACTCCCTCGTTTTTCCATGGACCGAGTGAGAAAACCATCTTCTTTGAAAGTGATCCCGGAAGAGAAGGCGCAGGAGAAGGTGTTGGTCGAACGAGTTGTCCAGCTCATTCGAGATGGGGTAACAGGCATGGATCTCTTGGAGGTCTTCCTTCGACGACGCATCCAGCCGCTTCAAGCCCGAGACCATCCGATGTGGTTGTACTCTGGCACTAAGGACACCACTCGGATCCGCCCGGAGGAGATCGAGGATGCCATGCTGGAAAGGTGTCTTGCGTGTATCACAGGAAACAAGGATAACCCTCGAGGAGCCAGGAGGATCCCCCCACTCGACCAGTCATACGACGTAGACAAGGTCCATTCACGTATCTTTGACTGTGATCCTGCTTTCTCCATCTTGTTTGTTTAAAATCGGTCGATTGACTTTTGTCTTGTTTGTTGTCTTCCAGGCCACCACTGAGATGTATTCGATGCCCAACGGGGCGCAAGAACTAGTCGAGGAGGAAGGGAGCTGAAATGAAAGCCAGGAGGAATGCCAATCTGATGGTGCGGAGGACTAAGATGATGACAGCACCGGCAAAGAGGAGGAGGAGGAAGAGGAGGAAGAAGTCGACCCTCCTCGCATGGAAAGGCGATCCAAGCTCACCCATGACCCCGCGGTCGAGCGTGGCAAGGCTATCGCGTCTGTCGGGCAGTCGACGAAACGCCCTCGGACGACGTCTCCAACATCGACTGAAAAAGCGCCGAAGCAACCCCGAGCGACGCCATCTAAGCCGACGAAGGCTTTGCCCAAGATGAGGATATCCATTCCCACCATTTCTGGGTACAGAAGAATTCGTGTTTTCTTGTTTGGCACGGACACATTTTTGGTCGACTTGTTGACTGATCAACTGATTTCTGAAATCTGCGGTATTTGCTACCTCCGAGACCTCAGTTAGAAATGAAGACCAGGAGATGGAAGATGCTGCCACCTCTAACCTTGGTATGATCTCTGTAGTTTCGCTTTTGGTCGACTGGATTTCTGTTTTTAACTTTGAATCTTTCCTGTAGTCCCTCCTCATGTCATTGATCTCCCCGATGATGATGATGAGGCGCCGTTGAGGCGGAGGAGGACTAAGAAGGCGCCTGCTGGCAAGACTGATCAGGTTGCATCAGTGCCTGAGGTGCTGGTTCATGAGGGTGGCAACATCACTCGGACTTCCGTGTCTTTCGCTGTGCCGCTGACGAGTATCCGGCCTTCATCGTCGACTGCTGATCCGCCCTCCCTTTTCGCCACGCACCACGTCCCAGAGGACCAAGTGGGTGCTGCTAAGGAGGCTATACGCCAAGCGGGGATCATGTGAACTATGGGTATTAATCACATAAAGATGTGAACTATTGGTGTTAAATCACATGGCGATGTGAACTAGATTATTGACTCTAGTGCAAGTGGGAGGCCCGAAGGAAATATGCAATAGAGGCAATAATATAGTTGTTATATTTTCTTATATCATGATAAATGTTTATTATTCATGCTAGAATTGTATTAACCGGAAACTTGATACATGTGTGGATACATAGACAAAACACAGTGTCCCTAGTAAGCCTCTACTAGACTAGCTCGTTAATCAAAGATGGTTAAGTTTCCTAACCATAGACATGTGCTGTCATTTGATGAACGTGATCACATCATTAGGAGAATGATGTGATGGACAAGACCCATCCGTTAGCTTAGCATCTTGATCATTCAGTTTTATTGCTATTGCTTTCTTCATGGCAAATACATATTTCCTTCGACTATGAGATTATGCAACTCTCGGATACCGGAGGATACCTTGTGTGCTATCAAACGTCACAATGTAACTTGGTGATTATAAATATACTCTACAGGTATCTCCGAAGGTGTTTGTTGGGTTGGCATAGATCGAGATTAGGATTTGTCACTCCATGTATCAGAGAGGTATCTCTGGGCCCTCTCGGCAATGCACATCATAATAAGCCTTGCAAGCAATGTAACTAATGAGTTAGTTACGGGACGATGCATTATGGAACGAGTAAAGAGACTTGTCGGTAACGAGATTGAACTAGATATGAAGATACCGACGATCGAATCTCGGGCAAGTAACATACCAATGAAAAAGGGAATAATGTATGTTGTCATTGCGGTTTGACCGATAAAGATCTTCGTAGAATATGTAGGAACCAATATGAGCATCCAGTTTACGATGTTGGTTATTGACCAGTAGATGTGTCTCGGTCATGTCTATATAGTTCTCAAACTCGTAGGGTCCGCACACTTAACGTTCGATGACGATTTAGTATTATATGAGTTATGTGATTTGGTGCCCGAATGTTGTTCGAAGTCCCGGATGAGATCACAGACATGACGAGGAGTTTCAACATGGTCGAGAGGTAAAGATTGATATATAGGACGATGGTATTCGAACACCGAAAGTGTTCCGGAGAGTATGTGATACTTATCGGGTCATCGGAAGGTGTTTCGGGTACCTCGGCAATCCTATGGGCCATATGGGCCTTGTGAAGGAACACACCAGCCCACAAGGGGCTGGTGCCTTTAAGGCTATAGGAGGAGGAGAAGGAAAGGGAAGGGAAAGAAAAGTGTGGATTAGAATTCCACTTCCTTCCCTCACCCCCCCCATCTTTCCTTCCCTTCATGCATACATGGAAAGGCGCAGGGCAAGGTAGGGCCCCTAGGGGCGACAACCAACCCTAGGGCGCCACAGCTTCCTCTCCTCCCCTCCCACCTATATATATATATATATATATATATATATATATATATATATATATATATATGTGGGGAGGGGGCGCCTAGAACATACAACAACAATCATTAGCCGTGTGCAGCGCCCCCGCCACAGTTTACACCCCCGGTCATAGTTTTGCGGTGCTTAGGCGAAGCCCTGCGAGAATCACTTCACCATCACAATCACCATATCGTCATCTTGTGGAACTCATCTACTTCCTCAGCACCTTGCTTGATCAAGATGGCGAGGGCGTCATCGCGCTGAACGATGTGCGAGAACTCGGAGGTGTCGTACTTTTGGTACTTGATCGGTCGGAGCTAGAAGTTTGACTACATCAACGCGTTGTCAAACGCTTCGCTTCGATCTCACGAGTGCGTATACACACTCTCCCCTCTCGTTGCTATGCATCTCCTATATAGATCTTGCGTGAGTGTAGGAATTTTTTTTTTGAAATTGCATGCTACGTTTCCCAACAGGTCTTGGAGCAGCAATGGAGGTGATGGAGATTGATCATGAATGATAATGGTTGATGGCCGCCGGCTAGGGTTGGAGGTGTGTATATAGGAGGCATCATTGGGTCTTCTCTTTTGATGTAGTTTCTCTCCTTTGATCCAAGGGCTCTAGATGAGCCAAATCCAATCCAGTACCTCTGTGGCGGTCAAGGAATTTATGGGAACAAACATAGATGAAATTTGTGAAGAATCATGGAAGATCTGGGGGATTTCACAGCTTTTTGGGCTTGGTACGACCGCCTTGATGTGACCCCTTTAGTGTATCGGCCGCCATTTCTTTATATGAAATCCAATTTGGGCATTCTTGGTGATGGTGTCCTGGACTAGGGGGTGCTAACCTAGTCAGCCCGTTGTCCTCAGGCCGGGCCGGTGGGCCCTCATTTTGCTCAAGTTGGACTCTGAAAGCTGCACGTGAAGGGCGTGATCAAGATTACATGTGCCGAAGACTGAACGTATACTCCAAGATTTCTCCTACCGCATCCATGCCTAGATACCAACCATGTAACCCTAGATGCCCTACCTGGTGTGTATATAACCCAAGGGATTTAGCCCGTAGAGGGGACTTGAACACAATCTCATTAACCTAGCCCTAGGGTGAACACATTTTCTGATCTCGAGGTAGATCAAACTTGTACTCGATACATCTCCAACAATATCAACAAGGGCAGGACTTAGAGTTTTACCTCCATCAAGAGGGCCCGAACCTGGATAAATATTGTCTCCCTTGTTCCTGTTGCCATCTGTCCGAGATTCGCAGCTCGGGACCCCCCTACCGAGGTCCGCCAGTTTTTACACCGACACAGGCTCATTGGAATCGCATGAATGAGCCGAATACACGTCGTCATTGGACATTTAATTTGAGAACTTTAAAAATGTTATATTTCAACACTTAAATGGCTTGTTTCTGGTGTTTTTTAGTCCTCTATAATTATCCCAACCTTGCCTTTTTCATCGTGCTTGGTCCACGGTTGATGGTTAAATCCTACCAACATACCCCCCCCCCCCACCCCCCCCCCCCTCAATGTACTTGATCGCATGCTTTTATGTTAATAAAACAAAGCACTTTGTGTAGTATCTTTAGTTCCTTATGATTAATGCAAACCCAACTACCTTCCTTAGAACTAGAAGGTGTCACGTGGTTTGCCGCGCTGCTCTTCACCGTGAGTTAAGACTCCTTTTTTCCGCAACCTATTACAGTCAGTTGCTTCTTTCGGTTTTAGTTCTATTGGGTTGGCTTTTAGTTATGTTGGTGTTGTACTTTTCATTGGCTTCACTCTTGGTGAAGGAGGTATTTATTGTGCGGGGAGGATGGAGCTATCCGATGCGTGGCTGGTGTATTCTTACACGCCTCGGTTTCAACGTCAACTGGTGGTGGTTAAGTGAGCCGCTTTTGTAGCCGTGTGCTATTTTTTTCATCTAACATCGTCGTAGGGAGTTAGCTTTCTATAATTATGTGCTTGCACTTCCTAGTTGAGCAGCCAATCTGAATGGCTCTTGCGGGTTGTCAGCGCTTGGGTGGCTGATTTTGTCTCCCATGATGGTTGCGTGTGCGTGGTAATTTTTTGCACCTATGGTTATTTATTGTTAATTTGGGTTGACTAGGTGTTCATTATTTTTAGTTATTCGGCTGAGTTAGGATGTTTGTGTGTGTTCTCTATAGTAGAGAGGGCCTTGGTTCGTATTTCCGCTCCTTGATGCTTTTAGAGGTTAAGGTTGGTGCTTCTCATGCTCTATCGAATGCAGTGGAGCACGGAATACATGTCCACCTTGAGATTGTCATGCCTCTACCATGCCGCCATGCATGCTTGTACAACAGTCATGCGTGCTAACCTGTCTACAATGGAGACCGTCATGCCTCTATGGTGCTACCATGGTTGTCCAACGGTCACGCGTATTAAACAACGTGTTATGGCTGATGTCGGTAGCATTGTGGAAGACACACCCAGTAGATTAGTGAGATAAATTAGTGGACATGATGAGAAGCAATCATGGATTTCCTTCCAAGTTAAAGACATGATCTTGTATCCCTGGAGGCAAGGAGCCCTTCATTGCATGGGCAACTGACTAACTTCTATTGTAGAACACCATGGCCTCCTCCTTTGCAAGGAAATTCATGTGTCTGCATTGATACCCTGGATTGGGGTCAGGTCAGTGGGGTGAATTGGTGCTTGTGTATCGGAAATTCGCAGGGGCACACACCTACCAAGCCTTGCCCCGTCACTCGACTGTCTCGCAATTCATGAAGTAGTTGGATTTACTTGCGAGGGCACACTAAGTTTTAAGTTTCAATCATTAAAACTTACGATTTTTCGTCTGAAACTTATGCTTTTCTCGCTCGCTCTTATCAAGTTTTATAGATAAAATTTCAAGACAATTTTTTTGTCGATAGGCACAAAAATCATAATTTTATCATACACTCATACTAAGTTTCAAGAGTCGAAACTTAACATTTATTTTCAAAATTCATCAAAACTTATTCAAAATGCATCTTATTTGAAAGACCTCATCACAAGAAAAATGAATATGAAAGCGTAACTTTATTTAGACTTTTTGTTCAAAGATATAAAAGTTAAAAAAACAAAAGCCAAAAATAAAAATCACACCCGAGGGACTGGATACCTCAAGACCTTTGTGCCACGAATCCTCCTTCACTTGTGTATGGATCATATGTTCACTGATACTAGCATATGGAAGTCCATCATAAGTGCCAACGCTATAGAACGGATGGGGCAAATTTCTGACAACATGTACCAATAACATTAGCTCTGCCCAGCAATTCTTGTTTTCTGTTGCCGCCTTTGTCCCCATTATCCGCTTATCAACTCTTGACAGCTTTCCTATAGTCATATAGGACCACACACACATATACAGTATTTTGCTAATAAACAACCAAATTTTTAGGCCTCTATATATATAACAATGTGAACAACCTCATGGTGTTGGACATGGATCTCAACCTTTTCAGCAGTAATATGGCACAAAAAAATGGGCATTTGCTCCCCATTGTCGTTCTAGCTTCTGCATAATAAATAGACTTGAATGACAAATTCCTGATGCTACTGGCAACCGGGTTCAACAGATTGATATGAAATAGATGGGAACAATTTAAGTGAAACATAACTGCAAATATAAGGCGATGCAATGAACATTACACTGAACCTTGCTCACAACTTATATAGATGTGTTTAAATTTAATCCAGCACTCATTATATATTGGCGCGCGCACACACAAACTAAGGAGCACAAACTAATGGAGGAAGGGAAAGGTTGAGGAGGGCCCCAACTTCTTCAGTTCACTGCCATTCACGAGGAATATGAGAAGTGCTATTCAGAGTTTCAGACGCAGGAAGCGTCCAGTGCACCGACATGCGGGGAGTAAGCTGCTGGTGTCGAAGGGTTCGGCTACGCCACAGTAGGGGAGATGCCAAGTGACTATGTAGCGGAGCTGGAACAACGTTAAAGATTTGTTTTCTTATGGAATTTTCAGACAAAGCATAAACACGACGGCAAATGCGTTTTCATAGAATCCAGACTGAGGCTAAGCTCTGGGCGTATGCTAGCACTTGTAGAACGCCCTTTGAACCAGACTGAGTTCCCAAGCTCTACCTTCAATTTAGGGCCTTTCTTTCTGTTTCTTTTCTCTTTTAATGTCCTAGCTTTTTTTGTGTGGGAAAACTTTCGATCTATTCATCATCAATCATGGCAGTACAACAAACACTATAAATAATAAAATTACATCTAGATTAAGTAAACCACCCAGCGGCGACTACAAGCACTGAAGCGAGCTGATGGTAGCGCGCCG
>CM038675.1:736110085-736124037 GCA_021605145.1 Aegilops bicornis | reverse complement strand
AGCTTTGTCCCTGTATTCCTTCTAATCATAATGAAAGCAGGCAACTGCATTTTGTAAAACAAAGGTGCAGAATTTATAAGGAATTACCATGTGAGGTGTGAGCAACTGATAAGTTTTCTTTGAACCATAAACGACACATCAGCGAAGCACTTGCCCCAAATGCAACCTACCCTAAATACGCTTTAACCTGAATGTAAAACTGAGAAACCTACGACATGTGAATAAATAAAATCTATGTCTGCCTTTCTTTGACCTGGCATAATCAATAAATAGAATCAAGAGTTGATTGAGTGTTAGAAACCAAAGGCTGTAAATCATACCAAAGAAAATAGGAAGGATCAAGACATAAACACAAATGTGTATGTCCATTGTCTGAGAAGCAATCTGACTTTTCTAGCATAACTTATCTATTATAAAATCTTTTTGATACATGCAAAAACACATGTGCTGCCTCAAATTCCAAACTGGATAATGTAGAATCACTCAGTGGAAAGTTGCTGTTGGAGCCATCTTCATCAACTCTCGAGCTTTGATGACCATCTGTGAGTAGTCGTCCTCGTACTATGGGTCCATAGGAGTAGCTATGTGGCATCTTCCACCCCTTGTTTCTTCAGTAGAAAGACCACACGAGCCACCTAAAATGATTGTGCTCAATCTGATGTATTTCTCGATGTGTTTGTTGAGTGTGATTAATTGTCACTTAATAATCGAATTATATATTGAGTAATATTTGGTTTTTTGGTTCTTTGCTGCATGATTTATAGATGTACATGCTCTCCGATCTACTGGTTTGGCACTTAATTACCATGTTTAGATGAACGGTCTCCTAGGAGTGGTGTATGTTAGTTGGGTTTAACCTTGCAAGTAATCTATCTCGATGACAATAAGATAAAAAGGCTTGTACTGTGTTTTGCCTGAGGATAAAAAAAGTTACTTTCCTAGTTGTCCTGGTGATGAGCTGGAAGGTAAAGAGAATATACTATCAATGTTATGACACCTTGCTTTAACAAAATGCTCTATTTTTACTTAATACTTTGATATACATGATGGATTTTCATTCTTAAAGTGAAGCCTTAGCTACAGGTTTAGTTGGATTGACAATCTCACTAGAAGTGATGAGGACCAAGTACAAGTCCCTTAACTGAATACAATGCTGATCATTGGATCGTAGGAGAACTCTGCATGTCAAATGAGAAAAGTTGCTTCTTGCTACAAACCCTTGCGCTTGGGGGCCAACAACAATTTCGTTGGAACTTAAGAACAAGGAACATTCATAACACAAACTAACACATATACATATAACCATTTGTATTATCAGACCCATTTTTTGTTATTGTTAAACACCAACATATAACAATTGGTCAATTGACCATATTAAAATTGAAAAACAAATCCTTACAAATAAAATTGAAGACAAAGGCATACCATAATGCATGGGTTGTGACGAGGGAGAAAGTCTGGTACATAAAACATCATCAACAACACAAACGAAGTAAAGTTTGGGGAAATAACTTCTTCTGCGAAATATGCTTTCACCCCGCTTTATAAATATATTCATCATCACGTACATACAAAGGGTTCAAGTACAGTAGAGTAAAATAGACTAATGGAGCACCAACACAAACACGCCCAAGGAAAGCATGAAAGAAAGTGAAAAAAGACCACCAAGTGGCCGTAGTCTCAGGGGGGCCTACAACGAGGCAAGATGGCGCGCGGTAGCAGTCATAGCATCCATCATAGCGCCCACGCCGATCGCGATCTCTTTGTCCAGATTGGGGAAATAACTTAGACAAAGATATTAATCTTGTTCTCCGGGACTCTACTTTCACCATCATCTTCACCTTCTTCTTCTTCTTCTTCTTCTTCTTCTCCTTCCATGTTTTCGGAAGGTTCCGGCTTCTGAAACCTGTCAGCGAACGTCTCCATCCCCATGAATGACAAGAGGAACCAAACATGAGTGAGTAGTTCCATAACTTCACTCATGTTCTTGGCGTCTAAGTACCCCCTGCACCTACCAGCAGAGTAGCATAGCATCTCCACCCATACCGCCTGGACCACCTCCCACCTCTCCACTTCCCGCAGATCCATCAACCCTTTGGCAAGCTTGCATGCCTTGGGAACCAGAGACCCAATTGCCCTGGCGTCATCTAACAAGGAAAATAGTTGGACCCAGAAAGAATACCATGCAAGTCCTCTTTCAGTGTCCAGCGCATACTTGCTGCGTAGCACTAACTCGACATCTTCACAGGCGACGGTGAAGGTACCGATCCTCGACCGGGCATAAGCATCTCTGGATGGAGGGAGAGCAGGTAAGCCATGTAGTTGGATATCACTCTGCTTCTAGTGGCACACTCTTGGCCGTGGCGGTTGTGCCTTGGTGGTGAAAGCAGAGGTCTGTGGCGATATGCCAGAGAAGGATGCTTCTATCGAACGGCATCTTCAAGCTCCACCCGAGATGATGTTGATGCCTTAGAGCCCACTGGCCCCTCCGACTATTGAATTTCCTATAGCTGGCATCGTCGTGGATATATCCTTTCCAACCATCCCTGACATATCCATGAACCAACTCTGTAACTTGGAGTAACGATGGTTTTGCTGCGTGCTCTATATAGCAATGCACATTGACATAGTCCTTGCAGAAGACAAGTGTGGCAAGCTTCATCAAAACAGTGGGCCGCTTCTTACGAGCACAGAACGACAAGAGGTTATATTGGGGAACCTTTTTGTTGATCCTATGAGCACGATGGAAGGACCGAGGAAGACCGATATGAAATCCAACAGTGCGGTACACCAAAACAAGATGTAGGTTACCTTGACATCTGTTGTGTTGTAGTCATGATATATGTGGTTTGTGGAGAAGAGGATAACAGAAGCTAAGGTTAGGAACGGAAGGCAAACAAGCGAAAAGCAGATATAGCTACTGAATATGGTAGGTAGTTTTGTGTAGAGGAGGAAAAACATCTCATTAAGCATGGCTGCCGACAAACTATTTGCATGTTGGTAATCAAGGGCCATTGAAAGTTTTAGGCTTTTGATCCGACTAGAGTATGGAGCTGATATGTCTACTAGTGACCTGTAGGCATTTACCTTCAATGACTGATCCCATGCGAGGTTTTCAGCTTGCTTTTGATCAGTGGCCAGCTCTGGCAGATTCTTGATTGCTTCTTGCACGAATTCTTCAAGCGGGATGTCCTTCTCTTGGGTTTCTTCTCTAGTTTTGCTTCTAGTAAAGTACCAATCCCATGAGCAACCGCACATTGCTTTCCAACACAATGAGATGCTCTGTTTCTTTCTCGTGGACGTAGAGTAAGTGGCGATCATGGTATTGATACTGGCAGTCTTCAGAGCTAATGGCTTCTGGATGGATCTGATTATCCCTGACGACGAACAGTAAGATCCCAGACTGCAGTAACCTCTTTTCTCCGCCAGAGCCAGACCAGGACTTGCAGAAGACGTAGATGGCCACCACGACCTGGGACACTGCGGTGATGCCGTGCCGCGTCCACAGCTCGTTGTCTTCGATGCTATAGGCGGTCATCATGTGCTGGCCTCCGAGGTGGATGAGGAGGACAGGCGCCCATAGCACCTCCAGGCCGGCGGCGAGCTGCTCCTTCTGCCTGTGGCGGTTGAAGAGGGTGGCCAGGGCGTATATCGCCAGAGCATCCCCGCCTAGGTAGGCGAGCCAGATGAAGAGCTTGGGCAGAGATGAGAGGGCACGCCTACGCACATAGGAGGAGAAGAAGAGCATGCACTGGACGAAGAGGCTGCCCAGCACCAGTACACGCAGTTGCCACTCATCCCACCATTGCACGGCGCCTGAGAAATCCATCGCCAGCTTCCCTCTCCCTCTCTCTTGGCGTGTGTACGCATGTAGTGTCCACGTTCTCTTCTTTGGTCTCCCATCGCTACAAGAGATGCATTCGCTCGCACGAACAAAGAGGTTTTTGTTCCTTGCGTGCTCAATCGTCATAGTTTCCCTGGTATACGAAGATGCTCTATCGCGGTGATGCTCGTACGTAGATCTTCATTTCTTTTGTGCTCTTTTATGGATTCCTGTCCCTGGAGTGATTGCTTTTTCACTTTACTTTATCCCTTGCTTGTTCGTTGTTGTCACAGGTGAATTAGTCACCAAGGCTGCACGCAAACGCGCGCGAGACTTTGCTTGTTGGCGACCACAATCGATCGAAGCCGAACGTACTAATCTGAGCATCGATCATGCATGTGTCCCCTATGTACTCATCTGAACTCTCTTGATAGATATTGTTGAGTATCGTGATTATTAGAAAAGCTAAGACAGCGTAGGATATTATTTTACCTTAAATAATACTTCAAGATGATCATGTAATCCTATATATATATATATATATATATATATATATATATATATATATACTCAAGCAATACAAATATCATATTCCACCAAATCTCTCTATCACTTTTAACATGGTATCAGCCTTACATCGATCCTAAACCCTAGCCGCCGCCGCTTCCGCACCCGTGCGCCGTCCCCGGGACGGTCGGCCTCCATGATCGCCACCAGGGGCCACGCTACCCGTACTTAGGGTTCGTCCGCCTGTCGTGTTGACCGGCTGCCCTAGAGAGTCCTTTTTCCGAGCCCTTACTCCAGATTTTTCTCTCTCCCACCGGTCATCTTGATCGGCGTTTTTTTTTTGTTTTTCCGATCTATGCTTAATAGGTTTTCGTCGCCCGCCGACTCCAGCGACCCCCGCGAGCCACTAATTCGACACCAGCGCGACCCGCCGGCCTCTCCTTCGACCCGGCGGCCACCCGTGCCGAGGTGGCCCGTCAGGGCCAGCCGGCTTCCGTGCCTTGGCCCGCCCATCGCCCTGCACCGGCCATCACCGCACTGTCCCCGAGTTCAGCGCGCCCCACCACCGACCGAGCAACGGGCTGCCGTTGCGTCGCCCCATCGGGCCGCAGAACCGCCCCCCTGTGGTTCTCACCACCGATCCGCGCCGTCGTTGCGTCTCCACTTCGGGCCATAGCGCCGCGGCTCGTGGTCCCCGACATCGCCCTGAGGTCGTTCCCATGGTTGCACCACCCCGCGCGCTGCCGCTGCGTCGCCCCATCGGGCCGTAGTGCCGCGGCCCGCGGTCAACCACTGCCCCAAGGTCGTTCGCTCCAGGCCGTCCCCGAGGCTGCACCGACCATCGTGTTGCCACTGCGTCGCCTCGTCGGGCTGTAGCGAGCATGGCACGCGGTCCCTGCAACCGCCCTGAGGTCTTCCCCGACGTCGCCCCGACCAACGCCGCTGCGTCGCCCATTCGGGCCATAGCTGTCGTGGTTCTAAGCACAGTAGAATGAGAATGGGGTAGGTATGGAGAGGCAAGATCCTAGCTATGGAGTAGTTGTATCGCAAGATGTTTACGAGTTCAGGCCCTTCTCGGAGGAAGTAACCGCCCTACGTCTCGGAGCCCGGAGGCGGTCGGTGTATTATATGCGTATGAGTTACAGGGTGCGAACCCTCTACACCGAGGAGGGGTGGCTTATATATAGTTCGCGGACCCCTCCAGCCCTCGATTATGTAGGGATTAAGGTACATTAAGAGAGGGAGTTATCGTAACGTCCCACATAAAGTGCTATGATGACCATAAAGCCACTTAATGACCGACCGCTTATGCGTCTTGACCGTAGATCTTCCGCGGTCGAGTGGTTGGCTGGTGGTCGAGTGTCTTCAGGTTCGTCGAGTGGAATCCTTCCAGGTCGACTGAAAGGTGTTTTCTTCAAGAGATGTCCTTGGGGAGGGTATCTTGAACAGATTCATGACCCTACCCTAGGTACATGACTTCATCAGTAGCCCCCAAATGGATCGAGGTTTGAGTGGGGAAGGAGTTGAGAACTCTTCCGACCCACTTTTTGTGTGATGAGCACGTCTTGTCCTGGATCAATAAGTTAGGGTGACGGCTTCAACTTCTTTTTCAGTCGCCTTGATCCATTCTTTGTATCTGTCGAGTGTGTTTTTCATACTTGGTGAACTCCGAGTGACAGGACGGAGGAAATCTTCTGTCTGACGATTTGCTCTGCGGCGCGTGGATTTAGCGGGATTCGAATTTTCGGGAAATGAGCGGGACGGAGAGAGCCGCAGAATCGGACGGGATAAGGCAAGGACTCCTCGATCCCAGCGCCACCTTTTTTCGCCACGTATCGCTACGGGCGATCTGCGGGATTTGACAGGATCGCCTGGGCCTACCAGTCAGTCACTCGGAAGCAACCTCATATAAGGCCCTGGACCGGGGTTTTTTGAACAGTGTGTTCCCCTTTCCTCCTTCCTTCCTCAGATTCATCCGCCGTGAGCGATTCCACCTCAGTGCCGCCGTTCCATGCGCGTTTCGCCGGCAACAATGGTGAAGGAGAAGACGGCGGCTTTGAAGCGGGCGAAGAAGGCGATGGCGAAGGCGAAGGGAAGAGCGACGGTCGGGCGGATCTTCGTCGAGGCGGCTTGCCGCAGGCTGGATCGAGCGGCTGGATCCGCTCGACGATCAGCCGAAGGATCTCGACGACATGGCCAATGAAGGACGGATCCTCCATGGAACAGCGCGGCTCCCGGGGAAGGAGTGGATGCCACAACCTCTGGAGGGTGAGTGCGTTCTCTTGGCCACCCATGTCGACCGCGGGTTTTCTCTGCCGCCTCACCCTTCCTTTCGGGGATTTCTGAACTTCTTTGGGGCACAACTTCACCACTTCACTCCCAACTTCATCGTGTATCTTGCTGCTTTCGTGTTGCTGTGTGAGAATTTCTTGGGTTGCCGGCCTCATTGGGGCCTTTTCAAGCACATTTTCACTTGTCACTCCCAAACGGTGAAAAAGGCCAATCCGAGTGACGAGAGAACTCAAGTGATTCAGATGTGTGGGGGTCTTGGGGTCCAAATGAGAGGAAAAAGCTCTTTTCAGGCCATGATCTTACCCGAGTCAGTCAGTGGATGGCAGTCGACTTGGTTCTCTTGCAAGGACCAGCCAACGCCAGAAGGTCATTTGGACTCCCTCGTTTTCCATGGACCGAGTGAGCAAACCATCTTCTTTGAAAGTGATCCCGGAAGAGAAGGCGCGGCGAAGGTGTTGGTCGAGCAGGTTGTCCAGCTCATTCGAGACGGGTAATGAGCATGGATCTCTTGGAGGTCTTCCTTCGACGACGCATCCAGCCGCTTCAAGCCCGAGACCATCCGATGTGGTTGTACTCACGGCACTAAGGACACCACCCGGATCCGCCCGGAGGAGATCGAGGATGCCATGCTGGAAAGGTGTCTTGCGTGTATCACAGGAAACAAGGATAACCCTCGAGGAGCCAGGAGGATCCCCCCACTCGACCAGTCATACGACGTAGACAAGGTCCATTCCTGTATCTTTGACTGTGATCCTGCTTTCTCCATCTTGTTTGTTTAAAATCGGTCGATTGACTTTTGTCTTGTTTGTTGTCTTCCAGGCCACCACTGAGATGTATTCGATGCCCAAAGGGGCGCAAGAACTAGTCGAGGAGGAAGGGAGCTGAGATGAAAGCCAGGAGGAATGCCAATCTGATGGTGCGGAGGAAGAAGATGATGACAGCACCGGCGAAGAGGAGGAGGAGGAAGAGGAGGAAGAAGTCGACCCTCCTCGCATGGAAAGGCGATCCAAGCTCACCCATGACCCCGCGGTCGAGCGTGGCAAGGCTATCGCGTCTGTCGGGCGATCGGCAAACGCCCTGACGACGTCTCCAACATCGGCGAAAAAGCGCCTGCAACCCGAGCGGCGCCATCTAAGCCGTGAAGGCTTTGCCCAAGATGAGGATATCCATTCCCACCATTTCCGGGTTGAAGAATTCGTGTTTTCTTGTTTGGCACGGACACATTTTTGGTCGACTTGTTGGTGATCAACTGATTTCTGAAATCTGCGGTATTTGCTACCTCCGAGACCTCAGTTAGAAATGAAGACCAGGAGATGGAAGATGCTGCCACCTCTAACCTTGGTATGATCTCTGTAGTTTCGCTTTTGGTCGACTGGATTTCTGTTTTTAACTTTGAATCTTTCCTGTAGTCCCTCCTCATGTCATTGATCTCCCCGATGATGATGATGAGGCACCGTTGAGGCGGAGGAGGACTAAGAAGGCGCCTGCTGGCAAGACTGGTCAGGTTGCATCAGTGCCTGAGGTGCTGGTTCATGAGGGTGGCAACATCACTCGGACTTCCGTGTCTTTCACTGTGCCGCTGACGAGTATCCGGCCTTCATCGTCGACTGCTGATCCGCCCTCCCTTTTTGCCACGCACCACGTCCCAGAGGACCAAGTGGGTGCTGCTAAGGAGGCTATACGCCAAGCGGGGATCATGTGAACTATGGGTATTAATCACATAAAGATGTGAACTATTGGTGTTAAATCACATGGCGATGTGAACTAGATTATTGACTCTAGTGCAAGTGGGAGACTGAAGGAAATATGCAATAGAGGCAATAATAAAGTTGTTATATTTTCTTATATCATGATAAATGTTTATTATTCATGCTAGAATTGTATTAACCGGAAACTTGATACATGTGTGGATACATAGACAAAACACAGTGTCCCTAGTAAGCCTCTACTAGACTAGCTCGTTAATCAAAGATGGTTAAGTTTCCTAACCATAGACATGTGCTGTCATTTGATGAACGTGATCACATCATTAGGAGAATGATGTGATGGACAAGACCCATCCGTTAGCTTAGCATCTTGATCATTCAGTTTTATTGCTATTGCTTTCTTCATGGCAAATACATATTTCCTTCGACTATGAGATTATGCAACTCTCGGATGCGGAGGATACCTTGTGTGCTATCAAAGCGTCACAATGTAACTTGGTGATTATAAATATACTCTACAGGTATCTCCGAAGGTGTTTGTTGGGTTGGCATAGATCGAGATTAGGATTTGTCACTCCATGTATCAGAGAGGTATCTCTGGGCCCTCTCAGCAATGCACATCATAATAAGCCTTGCAAGCAATGTAACTAATGAGTTAGTTACGAGACGATGCATTATGGAACGAGTAAAGAGACTTGTCGGTAACGAGATTGAACTAGATATGAAGATACCGATGATCGAATCTCGGGCAAGTAACATACCAATGAAAAAGGGAATAATGTATGTTGTCATTGCGGTTTGACCGATAAAGATCTTCGTAGAATATGTAGGAACCAATATGAGCATCCAGTTTCTGATGTTGGTTATTGACCAGAGATGTGTCTCGGACATGTCTATATAGTTCTCAAACTCGTAGGGTCCGCACACTTGACGTTCGATGACGATTTAGTATTATATGAGTTATGTGATTTGGTGCCCGAATGTTGTTCGGAGTCCCGGATGAGATCACAGACATGACGAGGAGTTTCAACATGGTCGAGAGGTAAAGATTGATATATAGGACGATGGTATTCGGACACCGGAAGTGTTAGGAGAGTATGTGATACTTATCGGGTCATCGGAAGGTGTTTCGGGTACCTCGGCAATCCTATGGGCCATATGGGCCTTGTGAAGGAACACACCAGCCCACAAGGGGCTGGTGCGCCCTTTAAGGCTATAGGAGGAGGAGAAGGAAAGGGGGGAAGGGAAAGAAAAGTGTGGATTAGAATTCCCACTTCCTTCCCTCACCCCCCCCCCATCTTTCCTTCCCCTTCATGCATACATGGAAAGGGGGCGCAGGGCAAGGTAGGGCCCCTAGGGGGCGGCGACCAACCCTAGGGCGCCGCTGGCTTCCTCTCCTCCCCTCCCACCTATATATATGTGGGGAGGGGGCGCCTAGAACATACAACAACAATCATTAGCCGTGTGCAGCGCCCCCTCCACAGTTTACACCCCCGGTCATAGTTTTGCGGTGCTTAGGCGAAGCCCTGCGAGAATCACTTCACCATCACAATCACCATATCGTCATCTTGTGGAACTCATCTACTTCCTCAGCACCTTGCTTGATCAAGATGGCGAGGGACGTCATCGCGCTGAACGTGTGCAGAACTCGGAGGTGTCGTACTTTTGGTACTTGATCGGTCGGAGCTAGAAGTTTGACTACATCAACCGCGTTGTCAAACGCTTCTGCTTCAGTCTACGAGGGTACGTAGACACACTCTCCCCTCTCGTTGCTATGCATCTCCTATATAGATCTTGCGTGAGTGTAGGAATTTTTTTTTTTGAAATTGCATGCTACGTTTCCCAACAGGTCTTGGAGCAGCAATGGAGGTGATGGAGATTGATCATGAATGATAATGGTTGATGGCCGCCGGCTAGGGTTGGAGGTGTGTATATAGGAGGCATCATTGGGTCTTCTCTTTTGATGTAGTTTCTCTCCTTTGATCCAAGGGCTCTAGATGAGCCAAATCCAATCCCAGTACCTCTGTGGCGGTCTGGGGGAATTCACAGCTTTTTGGGCTTGGTACGACCGCCAGTATGACCCCTTTAGTGTATCGGCCGCCATTTCTTTATATGAAATCCAATTTGGGCATTCTTGGTGATGGTGTCCTGGACTAGGGGGTGCTAACCTAGTCAGCCCGTTGTCCTCAGGCCGGGCCGGTGGGCCCTCATTTTGCTCAAGTTGGACTCTAAAGCTGCACGTAGAGGACGTGATCAAGATTACATGTGCCGAAGACTGAACGTATACTCCAAGATTTCTCCTACCGCATCCATGCCTAGATACCAACCATGTAACCCTAGATGCCCTACCTGGTGTGTATATTACCCAAGGGATTTAGCCCGTGGGGGACTTGAACACAATCTCATTAACCTAGCCCTAGGGTGAACACATTTTACGATCTCGAGGTAGATCAAACTTGTACTCGATACATCTCCAACAATATCAACAAGAGCAGGACTTAGAGTTTTACCTCCATCAAGAGGGCCTGAACCTAGATAAATATTGTGTCCCTTGTTCCTGTTGCCATCTGTCCGAGATTCGCAGCTCGGGACCCCCTACCCCGAGGTCCGCCAGTTTTTACACCGACACCTGGGCTCATTGGAATCGCATGAATGAGCCGAATACACGTCGTCATTGGACATTTAATTTGAGAACTTTAAAAATGTTATATTTCAACACTTCAATGGCTTGTTTCTGGTGTCTAGAAGTCCTCTATAATGATCCCAACCTTGCATGTTTCATCGTGCTTGGTCCACGGTTGATGGTTAAATCCTAGCAACATACCCCCCCCCCCCTCAATGTACTTGATCGCATGCTTTTATGTTAATAAAGCAAAGCACTTTGTGTAGTATCTTTAGTTCCTTATGATTAATGCAAACCCAACTACCTTCCTTAGAACTAGAAGGTGTCACGTGCTTTGCCGCGCCGTTCTTCAGTCGTGAGTTAAGACTCCCTTTTTTTCCGCAACCTATTACAGTCGATTTGCTTCTTTCTGGGTTTTAGTTCTATTGGGTTGGCTTTTAGTTATGTTGGTGTTGTACTTTTCATTGGCTTCACTCTTGGTGAAGGAGGTATTTATTGTGCGGGGAGGATGGAGCTATCCGATGCGTGGCTCATGTATTCTTACACGCGCCTCGGTTTCAACGTCAACTGGTGGTGGTTAAGTGAGCCGCTTTTTGTAGCCGTGTGCTATTTTTTTCATCTAACATCGTCGTGGGGAGTTAGCTTTCTATAATTATGTTCTTGCACTTCCTAGTTGAGCAGCCAATCTGAATGGCTCTTGCGGGTTGTCAGCGCTTGGGTGGCTGATTTTGTCTCCCATGATGGATTTGCGTGTGCGTGGTAATTTTTTGCACCTATGGTTATTTATTGTTAATTTGGGTTGACTAGGTGTTCATTATTTTTAGTTATTCGGCTGAGTTAGGATGTTTGTGTGTGTTCTCTATAGTAGAGAGGGCCTTGGTTCGTATTTCCCGCTCCTTGATGCTTTTAGAGGTTAAGGTTGGTGCTTCTCATGCTCTATCGATGCAGTGGAGCACGGAATACATGTCCACCTTGAGATTGTCATGCCTCTACCATGCCGCCATGCATGCTTGTACAACAGTCATGCGTGCTAACCTGTCTACAATGGAGACCGTCATGCCTCTACGGTGCTACCATGGTTGTCCAACAGTCACGCGTATTAAACAACGTGTTATGGCTGATGTCGGTAGCATTGTGGAAGACACACCCAGTAGATTAGTGAGATAAATTAGTGGACATGATGAGAAGCAATCATGGATTTCCTTCCAAGTTAAAGACATGATCTTGTATCCCTGGAGGCAAGGAGCCCTTCATTGCATGGGCAACTGACTAACTTATATTGTAGAACACCATGGCCTCCTCCTTTGCAAGGAAATTCATGTGTCCGCATTGATACCCTGGATTGGGGTCAGGTCAGTGGGGTGAATTGGTGCTTGTGTATCGGAAATTGAGGGCACACACCTACCAAGCCTTGCCCCGTCACTCGACTGTCTCGCAATTCATGAAGTAGTTGGATTTCGCACGAGGGCACACTAAGTTTTAAGTTTCAATCATTAAAACTTACGATTTTTCGTCTGAAACTTATGCTTTTCTCGCTCGCTCTTATCAAGTTTTATAGATAAAATTTCAAGACAATTTTTTTATCGATAGGCACAAAAATCATAATTTTATCGTACACTCATACTAAGTTTCAAGAGTCGAAACTTAACATTTATTTTCAAAATTCATCAAAACTTATTCAAAATGCATCTTATTTGAAAGACCTCATCACAAGAAAAATGAATATGAAAGCGTAACTTTATTTAGACTTTTTGTTCAAAGATATAAAAGTTAAAAAAACAAAAGCCAAAAATAAAAATCACGCCCGAGGGACTGGATACCTCAAGACCTTTGTGCCACGAATCCTCCTTCGCTTGTGTATGCATCATATGTTCACTGATACTAGCATATGGAAGTCCATCATAAGTGCCAACGCTATAGAACGGATGGGGCAATGTTCTGACAACATGTACCAATAACATTAGCTCTGCCCAGCAATTCTTGTTTTCTGTTGCCGCCTTTGTCCCCATTATCCGCTTATCAACTCTTGACAGCTTTCCTATAGTCATATAGGACCACACACACATATACAGTATTTTGCTAATAAACAACCAAATTTTTAGGCCTCTATATATATAACAATGTGAACAACCTCATGGTGTTGGACATGGATCTCAACCTTTTCAGCAGTAATATGGCACAAAAAAATGGGCATTTGCTCCCCATTGTCGTTCTAGCTTCTGCATAATAAATAGACTTGAATGACAAATTCCTGATGCTACTGGCAACCGGGTTCAACAGATTGATATGAAATAGATGGAAACAATTTAAGTGAAACATAACTGCAAATATAAGGCGATGCAATGAACATTACACTGAACCTTGCTCACAACTTATATAGATGTGTTTAAATTTAATCCAGCACTCATTATATATTGGCGCGCGCACACACAAACTAAGGAGCACAAACTAATGGAGGAAGGGAAAGGTTGAGGAGGGCCCCAACTTCTTCAGTTCACTGCCATTCACGAGGAATATGAGAAGTGCTATTCAGAGTTTCAGAGCAGGAAGCGTCCAGTGCACCGACATGCGGGGAGTAAGCTGCTGGTGTCGAAGGGTTCGGCTACGCCACAGTAGGGGAGATGCCAAGTGACTATGTAGCGGAGCTGGAACAACGTTAAAGATTTGTTTTCTTATGGAATTTTCAGACAAAGCATAAACACGACGGCAAATGCGTTTTCATAGAATCCAGACTGAGGCTAAGCTCTGGGCGTATGCTAGCACTTGCAGAACGCCCTTTGAACCAGACTGAGTTCCCAAGCTCTACCTTCAATTTAGGGCCTTTCTTTCTGTTTCTTTTCTCTTTTAACGTCCTAGCTTTTTTTGTGTGGGAAAACTTTCGATCTATTCATCATCAATCATGGCAGTACAACAAACACTATAAATAATAAAATTACATCTAGATTCGTAAACCATCCAGCGACGACTACAAGCACTGAAGCGAGCTGATGGCGCGCCGCCG